>RJWJ010043053.1:0-12766 GCA_004363605.1 Indri indri | reverse complement strand
CATTTCCATATATTCGAGGAGATTCCCTTTATTTATTTATTTTTGTGGATTTCCAATTTAATTCCACTGTGTTCTGGAGACATTCTTTGTATGATTTCAATCCATTTATATTTACTGAGATTTGTTTTATGGCTTAATATATGTTGTATCATGTAAAATGGTCCACATGAAACTAAGAAGAATGTGTATTTGGTAGTTTAGAGTGCTCTATAAATGTCAGTTAGGTATGTTAATTGATAGTGTTATTCCAGTCATTTGTATCTTCTTAATTTTCTGTCTTATTTTCTATTAACAATTGTGATGGAAGAATTGAAATCCCCAACAAATATTGTGGGGGATTGTCCATTTCTCTTCTCAATTATGCAAGTTTTTGCTTTATGTATTTTGAGTTTCCTTCTTAAGAATGTATGCATTTATAATTGTTATATATTCCTGATAGAGTAACCATTTTATCATTATGAACTATCTCTCTTTGTTACTTGGAATATTAATCTTAATGTCTCTTTAGTTGATATTAATATGTCACTCAATCTCTCTTATTGTTGCAGTTTGAATACTTTAATTTTCCTTTTTACTTTTAACCTATTTTGTGATTGAATCAAAGGTATACTTTTACATACAGCATATGGTTAAATCTTGCCTTTTTTATTCAGTCTAACGATAATACCTTTGTGGTCCCTCGACTAAATCCAAACTTCACAGAACAAATCCCTTTATTAAACAGATTTATTCTGTAAAATTTGGATTCAGACAAAAGGCTACACTCAAGGATCCAGAAGGCCATATATTGCCCCAAGGCCACAGGTTTCCCCACCCCCGGTAGACCATTATGATTGTGGATATATTTGGGTTTATATTTGCCATTGCCTTTTATGTTTTTATATATTTCCATTTTTGTTCTTTTGTTCCTACTTGACTGTCTTTTTTCTTTCTTTCTTTCTTCTTCCTTTTTTATTTTTTTGATTTAACGTAACATCTATTTTGTACTACATCCTAATTTTGGCTTTAATTCTCATTGAGGTAAGTAAATAATTTTTAGGATACCATTAAAATTCTCCTGTTATTCATTTTATATATTTTAGAATTATTTTCTTTTTGATCGATTGAGGGACAATGACAGACATCTTAACTAATCATAGACGAGTTCCGATTAACACTAATTTATTTCCAGTAAAATGTTGAAACTTGTTAAAATATAGCCCTACTTCCTTCCTCTCTTCTTTTAAATTCTTTTATTAACCCTCTCTTAAGAAATCAAACTACCTTTCTTTTTAGCTATTATTGCCAGATATACTAACATTTATATTATATTTACCCAGCAATACAGTGCTAAAATTATTTTATGCTATCTTATATTTTTTATATGTTTTTATATGTTATGACAATAAATACTTTTAAAAATATATCCATAGTGTCTTTTATATTAACCGACATGTTTACCATTTCTGGTTTCCTTCGTATTTCCCTTTGAATTTAAGTCACCCTCTGAAGTCATTATCTTTCATTTTACAGGACTTCCTTTAGTGTTTCTTGTAAGAAGGTCTTTGAGCAGAGAGTTCTTTCAGTCTATATTTACATGAAAATGTATTTATTTCACCTTCAATTTTAAAGTATACAGATTTTTGTTGTATGTATACTAGATAGATGGATAGATAGAGATATCTTTGTTTATTATTAGTTCACAGTGTTGGGTTTTTTGTTTGTTTATTTTCTTTTTTTTTTGTTTTTTTCCTTTTCAGCACTTTTAGTATGTCATTGTGGCCTCTGCTTTACCTAGAGAAAAAGTCAGTTATTAATTGTATTGATGTTCTGCTGCACATAATGAGTCCATTTTCTCTTGCTGCTTTCAAGATTTTCTATTTATCTTTGATCTTCAACAGTCGACTATCACATGTCTATGTGTGTTGCTTGGATGTGTAGATTGTTCTTAACTAAACTTGGGAAATCTTCAGCCATTATTTCTTCAAAAATTTTTCACCTTTCTTTCCCTTCTCTGTTTCCTCTCTTTCTCTAATTCTGGTTACACATACACTGGTACATCTGATTGCTGTCCCACAGGTCTCAGAGGCTCTCTTTATTTTTCTCTAATCCTTTTTTATCTCTGTTCTTCAGATTATATAATTTCTATTTATTTAGCTTCTGGTTCACTGATTCTTTTTTCTCCTTATTAAAATTGAGTCCCTCTAGTAAAATTTTTTATGAATGCTATTATGCTTTCAACTTGAGAAATTTCATTTATTTTTCATGATTTCTATCTCATTTATTGTTTTCATATTTTTCTTTAATTCTTTAACCATGGTTTCCTTGGTTCTTTGAATATTTATAGCAGGTATTTTAAAGTGTTTGTCTATTGTCTATTAAACCCAAGACATGAGATACTAAGAATGATTCCATAACAATTTTTCTTCTAAAGTATGAGTTACACTTTTCTGTTTCTTTGAAAACCAAATATTTCAAATAATATATTGCAGCAGCTGTGGATTTGATTTTGCCCATGATATCTATTTTTGTTGTTTTGTATTTGTTTCTTTGCTCAATAACTTGCCAAACTAAATTTATGAAATTAGTCTCCCTTTCAGTGGGTTACTGCTGACATCTCTGCTCATATTTTTAAAATATAAATATTCTTGCTTTTATATTTAAGTCTCTCTTCATAGGTGTCACCCTTGTGTGTCTTTAAATTTGTGGTCAGTTAGATAGAGATTTGTGTTTAGCTGTCTCAAGCCAGTAATGCTTCTATCTCATAGATATATTTGTAGGTAGGGAAACACATTGAAAGTTCAAGTCATTTTTAAGTCTGCTCAGTTTTTACTTTCCATTTTACCCTTTTGCATCTTCTATTTACATATGCATAATCCAGGGTTTACCATGAATGTGAGTCTGACTTAGAGTCTCTCCATTCTTCATTACACATATACATAGGCTAAGATAGAATATGCTTCTTTCAATCATGAAATATTAGACAATTATACTTGTTGGCCCTCTCCAGTCTCAAAGTTGTCACTTCCATCCACAATGCCATTGGGCGTGGGCATCATCTACTGCTTTAATCAAGTCTCCTTTCCAACATCAGAACACATATCCCTCCTATGACCTTTCCTATTCTGATAGAGCCTCTACATCAATGACACTGGGTGGTGGGGATGAGGGAGAGAAGGGTGTAGCCCTACGCCAGAATGCTACAGATTTAACTGTCCTTACCTAATTTTCAGGAGTGTTTCAAGCATAAATACTTCCCAGAATGTTGTATGTAAATCTCAGAGAATTAAATGTTTGGTTTTGTCAATTTGTCCAGCTTCATATTTACTTTTTGGGGACAGCCATAGCCAGAAGTGGCTCTAGTTGCCTTGTCTTGTATGTAATATAATGTACATTGTATTTTTAAAATTGTTTTCTAGGAATAATGTGAAGCTTATAATGACATTATCTTTCTCCAGAGATTATTTGCTTTTCTTTTCTCAGTAGCTGAGGTACAGTAGCTCTCTGGGTTAAAATGAGCTAAGTTTGCTTTGATATCTTACATGTAGCATAAGTGTACTTTCAGATTGTAGTGCGTCACCATGGTTTTCTCCTTCCCTCACCCCTTTGTTAGACACAGACACAAACCTTGTTGCCTTAGAACTTTGATAGAATCAAGAGTGTTGCTCAGCCTCTAGGTCTCCTGGTCTTCATTTTTGGAAATCACAAACTCTGAACTGAAATCCATGGCCTTTAATGGGATAGTTGGTCTCAATTACCTAGGTTATCACTGATCATTGATAGAGTCCTACTTTATTGTTTTAATTATTAAACATTTTTTTCATTTAGTTTTAGCCATCTTTATTTTAAGCAGTATGCTTCTCTTTTTAATTCAATTTTTTGTGTATAGTTGTTATTGAGAATATTACTTGATTTGAATATTAAGCATCTGGTTTGTAATTTTACTAATAATTTTCTGTACACTTATAATGATTATATTTAACATATGTTTATCCAATGATGATAGCTAGGGAAAAAAAATGAAACTGTTTTCCAGAATTATTTTGCCTGTTCTTGATTTCCAAGTCTTTCCTATTATTCAAACTATGTTTTTAAAATTTTGGAATTGTAAAAAATGTAATTATACTAACATTTTCAAAAATATTTCCTAGATTTTGCCTTTAAGCTTTCTCTCACATTAACAGTTTTATTCTGCTACATATGTTTCATTGGTATCAAGTTTGACAGTAGTCCTTTCATACTGATTTTCTTGTTTTGAAATAATAAAGCATGTGACTATATATTATATATGGAGCTAAATTTTCATTTATGTATGAAAGTAATAGTGAGATATTTTCACATATGCAATGGTGTAGGGAAGAAACCACCCACGAACTTCCTCAAAAATAAATGAAATTCTTAGCATGTTTAACCAAACATACTGTCTGGGAGTGAATTCATTCGTATTAATTTAGACTTTTCTTTTAGTTCAGCCATGAGTTGTGAATATTTACATCTTGCATTATATATTCTTCTAAATCAAATGTTTAATGACTGTGTAGAATCAAGGTACATAGATGTATCACAATTTATTTAACTACTGACTTACGAGGTAAGACAATGGACTAAGAATGTTGGCTTAGAGACCTAATTGCCTGGGGTTGAATCTTGGCTCTGAAAATCAGTAACAATGTGAATTCATGAGTAAGTAACTTAAATTCTCTGTTCTTACAAGAATACCTACCTCATAAGGTTGGGAGGACTAAACAAGTACATGCATGTACCGTTCATAGAAAAGTGCCTGGCACCTTATAAGTAATAGCATTAATGCTTTTCATTGCTCATTAAGCATACTGCTACCAGTAGGTTATTGAGTTAGACTGGACTTCTATCAATTGATGTCATCCTACAGTATCTAGCAGAAATTTCTTAAAATTTCCAGTACTTGCATGGCATTCTTCTCTAGTTTACAGTGTTTATGAGGGTTTCTCTCTTTCTTTCTACATTACTTTATCTGTTACAAGGAGAAGTGTTAAATGTGTGTGTTCACATCACCATCTCATTTCAAAATGTGCTTCGGCCTGGCTTTTATTTAAATAGTTCACCATTAAAAGAATGCCCTATACGTTTTCCATCATTATTTTTTAGCAATGAGATTTTTAGCTTTTAAATAGGCCATCCATGTATCTCCTCCCTTAATAAGTATGTCCTTATTTTGAATTGTGACAAAAATTGTGACCTTACATAAAAATTGTCACTGATATTTTCCTCTAAAAATATTAGTCTTGGTAGGATGCAATACATTGCACTAGATTGAAATGAAGAGATTTATTCACTCAATTGCAATGTGAACACGATTTCAGGTAAAATATAAACTGTGTGATCTTCAGTTCCTATTAAAATTAAAATTTTTGAAAGCAAAATGAGGTTAATAATATATAATACACAATGATAAAATAGAGAAATGAATTTTATAAAAAGGGAAAACATTAACTGGAAATCTTCTTCCACTCAGAAATGAAATATGATCCTTGACTTTTAGAATATTCATTTGTATTACATTATGCTATATTATTTTATTCATTCATCCTATCAATAATTGTTTATAATTGTTTATTGGGCACCTAGTATATGCCAGATGCTTTTCTAGGTACTGTGGGCCTAAAGAAAAGTGAACAAAATAATACCACAGTACTATGAAATTTAACCTTCTGATAGTGGCCTTGTGTTCAGATTTTCCCAAAGGAGTTTTGCTTTCTTCTAGGTTCATTCCCAGGTTATAAATCTGGCTGACCCTCTGACTCATTTTTTTTTTTTTTTAACTTGCCAGTATTCTTTTACAGCCATGTGTCTGTTTCCTTAGAGGCAATTTTTCTATAAGAAAGGTCACATACTTACAGCTTACCATTAGACTTTCTGGCCCAAAGTATACATATTTTTCTTTGGAGTGGGTTGAACTAAAGGATCTATAAGATTCTTATATGTAATAAAAGTTGGTTACTTATTGTTCAGTGGTATTAGATAAAATTGATCTGCAAATGCACAGCATAAAAAGACCACAGTGAGAATATTTGCTAAACTCAAGGTCAGAATTTCTCTATTACTAAGTAGAGATAACTTATAAGATTTTATTTGAACATATGTACATAAGATTTTATGGGATATTGTCATAAATCATGATAACAAGATGGCAAAATATTTAAGAACAGAAATGCTTTTGCAATGCAGATTTTCTGGGTTAACATATATAAAACCCAATATACAGATGACACAAGATTAAAATGGAATGCCAAGTCATGGATAGGCTTGAACCTGGGATGTATCCATGATTTTGTGTATAATTGACAAACCATAAAAGTTAGAAAATCTTTAGAGATAACCTCTAACCCCCAAAGCAATTACATTTAATATGCCATTTTTCTAGTCTGAAAGTAATTTCACACAATATACCTGGCACATCCAAACACAGGAATTGTCAGAATAATATCTTGATTGAGAGTGAAAGATCATGTATCTTTAGATATGATATATCAAAATTTTCTAAAAGAGAGAAAGGTAGCAGAGGTTATACAATAAAAACAGTTGTAGGTTGTAGTGATATCCTAGAAAGAAACTGAAAAGAAATGGAAAATAAATTAGGTAATTGAGATTATTTTTTTTTCTGGGGTCTGGGACAACTAGATGTACAATCTTGGTAAAGTCACTGAACATCTTGACATTGCATGGCAAGAAATGAGAATTGTGACTAGACAGCCTATTTGGCCACTTCTACCTTTAAAACTCTAAATACAGTCTTTTCACATTTTTTTCTCAAGTTGTCTTCCGACAGACACAATAAATGTATTCTAGATTTAACAGTTAAAATGCTCTTTTCGTGCAAAAAAGTAACTATGTAAGATGATAGATATGATAATCTGCATTACTATAGTAACTATTTTACTATTTTTATATATATCCTATAACATCATGTTGTAAATCTCAAATATACACAATAAAATTTATTTTTAAAATAATCAAATAATATTTATCTAATGAACTAATATATTATAGACGACAGCATTTAATAAAAGAGATTTTAATTGAACTCATATCTGCCGATTTTAGCCACCTATAGTCTGCATTTCAAATTCTACAGACCTGAAAAATTTCTGAATGAGTATGGGAAGAAGTATTTTGTTGCATACAAAATAATTATGTTGATTGAGATATTCATCAAATGATAACTGTAAGAAATTCATTAAATGTAAATGTCCACAAAGATATACTTTGCCATGCTTCTGACACAAAGCTGTCACTTCAGAAATAATAGTTTTCTCCTTCCCCAACTCCAGCAGCTCAGCACAAAGAGTGAGGGAAGAGTATGAGAGACTTTGCCTAGTAATCCAGGGAATTCTCTTGTATCTTACCCAAGCTCACCAAGGTGGTACCACCAGGAGTCTGCAAGACTCACAGCATTACAGGACTTGGGGGCAACCCCATCACTGATACTGCTGCAGTGACCAAAGACTTAGTTCACAATACTCAATTCCCTTTCAATATCTGGAAAGCCTTCTCAAGAAGGATGCATTCAAACAAGCCCAGACTGTGAAGATTAAAAAATACCTAACTTCCAATGCCTAGACACTGATGAACAACCACCAGCATCAAGAACATCCAGGAATACATAACCTCACCAAATTAACTAAATCTTCACAGCTCTCTCATAGAGCATGAATGCCAGAAAAATGCTAGAATATGAGAAATCAGCAAGAGAGCTTAAAGATGCAGTGCAGCAAGTAGAAATTTTGGAAATCTCATGATATTAAGTAGACAATAAATAATTTGAGGCCACCAAGATAGACCATAATGCTGCAAGATTTCTAAGGGAAGAGAAGAGCAAGAAGGTAAACTCAAAACTCTGTCATTTCCTTCTAAAGGCATTTACACAACTTATGGTCTGCTTGGAGCAAAACATACAAAGCTAATAAAAAAGCTACTGAAAGGAAAAAGGAAGTTTAGGAAACTACACGTTATAGAAGTGACAAAAATTGGAATTTAAGATGCAACAAGGATGGACTACAGCAATTGGTACCCAAAGAAAGCTACAGTCTAGGATAAGAGCAAACAATAGTTAGATTAACACTTATAAAAACTTAATTCAGCTCCCTTCCAGATTAGATCATGGTCCTCCACACAGGATGCACACCAAAGAATATGATATATCTTTACTGGAAAAATGCAGTATCACCTAGAGCCTCTATAATTTCCCACAGAAAATACTTTGCACTGAATGAAAATTACCAGGTATACCAAGAAACAGAACCAAAAGGCCAAGTAAGCAATATAAATAGAATAAAAATGGAAAGTATAGAACTCAAAGAAAATGCAAGAATAAGAAACAAGAACTCAATTAATAGGTTTAGCAGCAGCTTTTACACAGTGAAATAAAAGATGATCTAACTTGAAAACGTATCAGTAGGAGATATCCAATATGTAGCAAGTAGAGGAAAAGGATACACAAAAGGTAGAACTACATATGGGACAAGATGAAAAGTAGATAGATAGACAAATATTTGGAGTCTGCAAATAATGGAAGAAAAACAGGGGAGAAATGATATGTTACGTGAAAATGGCCATAATTTCCTCAAATGGATAAAACACATCAAGACATAGGTCAAGAAACTTCATGAAATACCGTCAGATGACTAAAAAAGAAGCGACGTATAGTAAAAGTGTGAAAACCCAAGGGAAATAATAAATCTCGAAAGCATCAGGAGAAGAGGCACATTTCCTTCAAGAGAGCAATAACACTGACAGCTGAAACGTCTCCACAAAACTGATGGAAGCCAAAGGACAACAGAATTAAATCATTTAAAATGTAAAATGAAACATCTGCAACCCAAAACATGTATACCAAGAGAAAATTTCTACCAAAATAAAGGTAAAATAAAGGCATTTCCAGTCAAACAAAACTGAGAGTCTAATTGCCAGCAGAACTACGTTTCAATAAATATAATGTGAGTTTTTAAGGTATTAGAAAAATGATCCTACAGAGAAACACTGAAATGCAGGAGAAAATGATTATCAATTAAAAAGGTAAATATAAAGTAAATAAATGTGTGTGTGTATATATGTGTGTGTATACATATATGAGATAAACTGTGTATTTTGTGGGTCTAAATATATATGGAAATGAAATCCATGGTGAAACACACACATATGGACAGAAGTGGGTAAATAATGTCAAAGTGTTGCATGGCATTTTTACATTTTTGTAAGAATGGTGAAGATACTAATTTATTTTAGTCAACAACTTGTGGTGTCAAATTTAGGATAAAAATTTTGAGAATGGAAAAAAATATATATATATAACTAAAAAGCTAATATAGTGTGGTAGAATTGAGCAATAACTTATTAATTTAAAATAAAAAAAGGAAAAAATGAAACATGTATTAGGTAGAAAATGTAGAAAACAACTAGTAATATGCTAGGTATAAATTTCGATATTTTATTAAGTGCATTAAATGTGCATGGCATAAATATTATTATATAAGGAAAAATGGTTGCTTACCTGAGGTACACCTTAAATATAATGATTTAGAAATATTGATTGCTAAATGATAGAAAAAGATATACCATACAGGTACACCTCCCAAAAAATATTTGGTGCGGCTTTACAATTTTCAGATAATGGATATTACTATGTGAGGGAGTACTAGAAATAAAGGGATGTATTTCATAAAAATAAAATTTCTAATATGCCATCATTATGCAAATATTATTTAATCTGTGTATAGCAAGCATCAATAAACATGAGAAAATAAACAGACAAATCTGCAATGAGAATGGGAACTGTTAACACTCTTTTATCAGTAACTTACAGAATGATAATCCCAAAATAAAGTAATATATAGAATATAAGACCAACAAAATAAATGACCTACACCTGTACATTTACTAAATTGATCATATGCTAGGATATAAAACAAATCAAAGTATATTTCAAAAGACAGGTATCAATTCAAGTATATCTTCTTGCTTTAGTGAAATTAAGCTAGAAGTCAACAGAAAAAGATAATTAGAAGGGTTCCAAAGGTTAAGCAATAGACTATGAATGAAAGAAGAAATCACAAAGGAAATTAGAATCAAGGAAAAAAGCATAGTATCAATCAGCAAAACAGAAAAAATCTAAGAAGGGAGGAGGGGTAAAAAAAATCTACTTATTGAGTATAATGTACACTATTCTGGTGACGGGTACACTGAAAACCCTGAATTCAACATGATACAATTCACGCATGTAACAAAAAACACTCAAACCCCCTAAATTTTTTTGAAATTAAAAAAAAAATTTCTTTGAAAAGTCAAGCCTGACTAATCAAGGAAAACAAGTGTATTCATTAATATCAGAAGTGAAAAAGAGGATATGACTACATACCCTTCTTAGGTAAAAAACATGATGAGTAATTTTATGGTTATACATCTGAAAATTTAAATAAATAGTAATTTGTCTTGAAAAAAATACAACTTGCCCAAACTGAGAAAAGATACAGAAAATAAGAGTATTCCTATATATAATGAAAAGAAAAATAGAATCTGCAATTAAAACCTTCTGATAGGAAAAACTCCACTCCCACATGGTTACCTGTAGGATTCTTCCAAATATTTAAAGAAGACATGATACCAATTTTCATGAACACTTTCAGAGTAGACAAAAAGGGAGCCCTTCTGTAGTGAATGCTACGATACTAAACCTCCAAGATCTATCACAGCTCCCTTTCTTTACCTTGGTATTCATTCTTCCAGGTATTGGAAAGTTGCCTGCCCTTGGCTCACCTCCGAGTCCATCCCCAGGAATGTCTCTCAAGTAAAGAGAATTAACTTTCTCAAAGTAGTGACTCTGCCTCAGTGTAGACTACATCTAATTTTGGTCTATGTGGAAATAAAACATGCTGGCACTCTTGTATCAATTCAAAATATACCTGATCATCACCTTTCCAAATCTCTCCATGTTTCCATCAATAAAACTACTTGCTTTAAAAATATAGGCACGTGACCCATAGTGAAGGAATCTATTTATTAACATATCAGAAAAAGAACCTGCTTAATAACCTCGATTAAATTAGTTGACCACAAATCTCCGGTAACCACATACCATTTCCAGATACTTCTACTCTATCCATCCTATGAATTGACTTTTGCATTGTTTAAAATTACTATTTTCTTCTCTTCTCCTCTCGAATCTCCAAAAACATGATTACCTCTCCCTCAGCTAAAAACTTACCTATTTCTTAGAGAAATATAATGAAATAAAATGAGACTTGCTTCATTATTCACGTCCATTTTATTATAATTTCTTGATTCTGAAGCAACATGCTCATTTCTTTTGTTTGTATGCATAAAACTTACCAACACACATCTTAATCCAGCCCACATTTTCAGTTCTGGATTCCAGGTTTTTTATGGATTTTATTCTTATAATTGTCTCTTTTTTTTTTTTTTCCTGCAGCATAATAAATCCCCTATTCTCTTTGACATGGTCCCAAATAACACATAAATATGCCCTACTTTCAACCATCTTAGGAAAAAAAATGACACTTGAAGCAATGTTTCTCTCTGGCTATTGCCAGATTCCCCCGTGACTTACAGCAACATTTCTGCCACAGAGTTGGTTATATTTGCAGTTTCCATTTTCTCATTTTCATTCTTTCCTCGTCCTTCCCCAATGAGACTGTTGTCGCAATCATACCACTAAAACCACTCAGGCCACTTATTACCAATGCATTACCTACTACAGACCAGACCAATGTCATCTTAAATCTACCTGACTTTTCACCAGCACTTACCATAGGAGATAACTCACTCCCAGCTATCTATAACATCACCCTTGCCTGGTTTTCTTTCTATCTTTTAGGCTGCTCTTTTTCCGTCATCTTGCAGATTGATTCTCCTCTTTCAATACCCCTTAACCCCAAGATTGTGCCCTTAGATCCCTTTTCCTCTCTAGGTACCCTCCCTCCTTAAGTGACAACATTGTCATATGGCTGGAATTATCATCTATTCACTAATAATCCAACCTTTGACTTTTTCCTAATGCCCCAAGATTTATGCATCCAGCTGCATACTCAATATTTAAGGGGCTTCTCAAATTTATTATGGCCAATGCGAGCACCGCTGATTTATTCATAAATGCTACCTCTCAATCCTACTCCATCTCAGCAATTAGTACTAATGACTGACCCAGTCATTAGGACCAAAAATTAGGACTTGTTTTCCAGACTTCTCTTTTCCTCACACCATATATTTAACACATTGATAATTTCTTTTGCTCTGCTTCTGTTATGTATCTAGAATCCTAATACTTGTCGGTACCTTCAGTGTTAAAATCCAAGACCAAGAGACCAACACATCTCACCTGGGCTACTTCTATCTTTCTCTAACTGGTCTACCTGCTTCTCTTTTATCATTTTATTCAATGTCAATTGATGCCAACATCAATTTCAACTACTCTCACATCTTTCTTTCCTTGAACATGGCAAACCTATTGCCCTATGAGGGTGTTTTCACTTACTTACTTTCCTTACAAAAGGAAGCTTTTGCTTGTAACATTCCACCCCTAGAAGTTGCTCTCTATCACACTATATTTTACTTCTTATCAAATTTGGAAATTGGCATTGGAATAATGGAAACTCTGAGTTAGTGTTTTGTCTCTTCGTAGTAGAATGCAAACACCTCAAGGGCCCTAAAGTTAGGACTCACAGCTTATGGTGTAAATATATTCTGCCTTATTCACTCTATCTTCATTGCCTAGAAAAGCTCCAAGCACATATTT
>RJWJ010043052.1:0-12758 GCA_004363605.1 Indri indri | reverse complement strand
CGTGGTTTCAAGGGGTGAACGATGGCAAGATATCTGGTGATGAAGGGAACACGACAATAATGATGTATGCTTGAAAACATTATTAGTTTTTAACTAACCCCAAGCACACACAAAAGCAGACAAAATGGCGCAATGAATTCCATGCATCTGTTACCCAGCTTCAACAAGCTTCATCTTATTTTAGCAACATCGTTTGGAGTAGTGGAGTGGTTTAGCAGAAACAGCACCAGCTTTGAGTCAAACAGGCTGAATAAATCCTGGCTTTTCTCTGATTGGCTTTGGGGTCTGGGATGAATTACCCAATCTCTCTGAGGTGTATTTCCCCAAAAACGACCTGGGATAAAATGATATCTACCTTGTAAGGCTGCTGTGAATATTAAAAATGATAATTTTTGTAAAACGCTTTGTATATAGTAGGCATTCGAAAAATACTTGCAGCCTATTTAAGAGTCCTATTATGCCACCTTGGGTTTCCATCTTGCCATTCTGCCCAAGAACATAATACTCTCAAAGCTCTTCATTCCCAAATATTTCATGATTTAGAGGTGAAGGAAGTGCTGAGGGCTGTGCACAAGGGCTTCCTCCCCGTCCCATGAGGTGTCAGCCTGCATTTCAGAGGCAGAAGAGTCAAGGTGGGTTTGTCATAGAATCTAAGGACTCTACAAGAAGTTTATGTCTTTCCCAAGCTTACATCGTGCAGGGATCAGACTCTGGGCTCTTAATACAATGCTTTTACACCAACCTCCCTGGGCTGTCTCACGCTCAAATGAGAAGGTGTATGAAGTCACCTTGACCCCATAAGGCTTTTCCCTACTCTTTACAGTGAGCCACACTGTCTGGGAAAGACTGGAGCTGTTTGTATGAAATGAGCTCATTTGCATGGGTCAAATACTTTCTTTCCAGAAAGACCTAATGATGCCTATTTAGATACTTTGGTGCCCTGGAATCATTTCCGTGCATTTTATTAGGGATGTGGAGGAGTGATGGGAGAAGGTAGAGGAAGATAAGAGGCATCAAAGTGAGGGAAAACACAAATCAACCCTGGAAAATAATGTGTACCTGGAGCTTGATCTGGGGCGCCAAGAGCAGGAAGCCATCTGTAGAAAGTTCTGTCTTACTTGCCTTTCCTTTGTAAACAGATTCTTTGATCACCTTCCCAGGTCTTCGACTGGACTAAAAAGACCTTCTGCTATGTTATTTCTTCTTGTCCCTTGCAATATCTCTGTCACGTGGTTGTTTTATCTTCTCTTGCCTGCCTCCTGGCTGCTGGTGGCTCTGACCCGTTGAATTCCATTAGGAGAGCCCATGGCAGCATGGCTCTGCCCAGCTCGTGGCTTCAGAAGATCTAGGAGGAAGCTGGATTCCATTGCAACCACTGGCTGCACCCCAGCTAGATGTATTTATGTGCACAGTGGTTGGTGGAGTTTTTCACCCATCCCTGTGAGCCAGCCTTGCTGAGTTAACCTGCACCATCTACCTGGGTTGTACCAGGCTCACAGGGCTGGCTCATCCTCGACTGGAGCAGGGACACCTCACAATCACTGTCTCTCTGTGGTGACGAAGTGCATTAGTGCCCTATTGCTGCTGTAACAGATTACCACAAACTTAGTGGCTTGAAACTACACAAATTTATCTTACAGTTTTGGAGGTCAGAAGTCTGACATGGTTTTCACTGAGCTAAAATCAAGGTGTCAGCAAGGCAAGCACGGCTTTCTGGAGTTGCTGGGTTGTTTTTGTTTTTTGTCTTTTCTAGGGCTGCCTTCCTTCCATGGCTGGTGACCCCTTCCCTGTTCAAAGCCAGCAGTGGCCAGACTAGTCTTTCTTATACTGTATCACTCTGACACAAACTCTCCTGCCTCCCTCTTTCAGGTCTCTGTGATTACATTGGGCCCACCCAGATAATCCAGTATAATTTCCTTATTTTAAGATCAGCCAATTAGCAACCTGAATTCCATCTTCTACCTTAACTCCCCTTTGGCCTAGAATATAAGCTATTCATGTATTCTGGAAATTAGGATGTGGTTATCTTGGGTGGGGAGGGGGTTATTATTCCACCTACCATACTGCGTCCAAAGTCCTTAGAAAATGCAGAACTAATTCAGGACTTAATAGCTCTCTCTCAATCTGGTTCCATCATGGACAGTATCTCAATAACCAATGCCAAAGGGAATTTCCACATTCCTGCTTATTCTATTGTCAGCTCTTATATTCAAATTCTTTTTCCATCCATATCATCTTCCTCATTCTGTAGGATGTTCTAAAATTCAGAGTTGTCATCAAATAAATCAGAAAAACAAAACAAAACAGGGCTAGGAGCTATTCAGAAGACCTGGATTCCAGCTAGACACCTGGACCTACACTATGCACTTAGATAAATCAGTTATGCTTGGGGGACTTAATTTCTTCCCCTATGAAATGGGGATAATCATAACCTTACTGACAGCCTCTCAGGCTTTTTGTCAGGTTCTGAAAAGGTAAGTAAATGTGCCTAAGGCATGTGGGAAGCTACAGTATGTTGTTTAAACTCGCCACTTCCCATGGGAAGAAGGACATCTGCAAGGTCGTTGAGTGTGCCCAAAGGTAAAAGCCCTGTTCTCCAAAGTCAGCATCATCAGGGATAAGAGTGACCATCCGTCTTTCTTACCATTTTGCTTTATTTCTCAATTGGTCAGAAAACCTGGTTGGAGAGGAGTGGCTATTTATTAGGCTCCTGTGTCATCAGTCCTGACATTCTATGTGCTGCCTTGACATGTTTGAGCTTCACGGGGCCCCGAAGGCTGAGCTGTGAGTGCCTCCGTTCTCACCAGATGTACCCCTCCACCTAGCAGGAAGGGGTCCCCATCCAGCTGGACCAGCTGCACCCCCATTCTCAACCTAACATGGGTGTCACCTCCCTGCCAGCCCATAAAATTATTCAAACAAGCCAATCGCATTCTCCCATGGGAACCAAGGGTCACCCCACCTTCTTGTCACTACAGAGCCTGCCTCTCGCAGCCTCCGCTGGTTCACTCTGCTCCTGAGTGCAACCCTTGCATGGTCTTGCATGATGTGTACTGTCCTCCTCCCTCAGGCTGTGAGCATCAGTGAGTAATTAACTGCTGTCAATCTCATCTGTCCAGTGTCATGTGTTTAGTCCTCTTGTATTATCTGAGGTGGGAGAATCTCCCCTTTATCAATGGGGTGAGTATGAGGTGATCAGAACAGCACCCTTAAATCTCTATATCTTCCTCACAAAGCATTCTCAGACTACATCAACAACATAATGATCACATCTTCCTTCAAATGACTCTTGTCTTAGCTCTTGAGTATTCTTTATGCTTCATAAATACTAGTTTTTGTGTGGAAGAAAAACTCCTTGGGGTCAAGGACTGTATCTTCTACTACTTTAAGCTTCCATATACACACTGTGCACACGGCAGGTCCCAGCAACCTGTTGTGGCTCTACCAGGTGGTAGCAGATGCTCCCAGTGTCCCTCTCATATATCCCTTTGTTCCTGTCACTTCAGTGCACATCTGTCCACTCCTACCTGCCAACACCAGTGTATCTTTGCCTGAAGGCTTTCTCTGGCTTCCAGAGTTCTATGGCTGTGTGCATAGCACTTCCAGAGCAGCCCTTACCAATGACTTATGAGAGATGGTGTGTAAATACCCCAGCTCCCTCCCACCTCCCACTCTGGGGAGAACTCTGAGGTGTGACCTACACCAGCTCCAAGAGTCCCTCAGCAGGAATAAGCTCTAGTTACCTGCAGTGAAAACTCGTTTAATAAGTTATTATATAATACCAGGCATTCTGTATTGACTGCCTTCCCTTCCCTGCCTCACTTCCCATCCACATTTAGGTACTTCCTGGGTGCTACCTGTACATAAATCCTCGTCTCAGAGTCCGTTTTGGGAGTAACCCAAACTAAGACAGAGGTATAATCTAAGACACAGAAAAATAGAAGATATGGTTATTATGCTTAAAATACACTGTCTTTTGGAAAAGACTGCCTGTATCTCCATACATAGAATGAGTTTGGGAAGACAAGTTGGCATCAAATTACAAAGGCTCTGGAATGCTAGACACAGGATTTGGCACATACTCTGTAAACGCCAAGACTTTCAGAGATTTTGTAAGCAATGAAATGCTTTAGGACGACCCATCAGTGATGATATTCCGATGCTCAATACAGATGAGTATAGATTTCACAGAACAGTCAGGAGCCCCTGGGGAGTGTAAAGACAGGCTAGAAGAGCATCATGATGCTCCAGCTATGACTGGCTAAGAGATGAGGCTGGAGGGTGCATTGCCAGGACTTGGTATAGGACTGAACACAAGAGGTGGGGTGGGTAGGGGTGGGAAAGGGAGAAAGGTAAAGGATAATGGTAACTCTTCCCTGCTTGGGTGACTGAGAAAATGACGGAACTGCCAATGGGGCTGGGAAGCTAACTGGGGCACAGTTGGTCTGGGGTTAAAAAGGAACCACTCTGATATCTGCTGTGTTGTAACAGGGTGATTGCTTCCCAAGAAACTGCAATGTTACCAAAAAAAGAGACATAAACCCCTCAACATTATAAAGACAAAGGTTTCAATAGGACAAAGGGGATGGTAACAGCAACAACTCTCACTTTAGTGAGCATCAGATTCATTCAAGGAATTAGATAAAAATGCAGATTCCCGGGCCTCAGTCCAAGGGATTCCCATGCAAGGGGCTGGGCTGGGGCCCAGGAATCTGACTTTGTATCATTGTATCAAATGACACTTTGTACCATTTGCCCTGCGGAGTTTCATGTAGTTAGTTGACAGATACACATTTTATAAGCGCTGGTTTCAGGGTTGGAGAGCCCAAGAGTTGTAACAAAATTGTTCTTACTGCAGGAATTATGTTATAAAAAGGAAGGAAGATGCTTCTTGTACCTATATGTGTATCTTATTACCAAAATGAAAAATAATAAATGAGTTGATTAAAAAGGGCAACAAACTTAAGAGAACACCGAGGACAAGGGAAAAATTGAAGAGTTGAAGAGAGACAAAAGGAAGAAAAGATGCTTAAACACATTATCAGAATAAGCACAGTTACAATGGCAGACAGTAACCAAAAGGAGGTGACACCAACTGCCCCTATCACATAGAGCCACTGATGGTCCGATGTTGGCCTGCAACTGTTCGCATAAATAAAATGTGTGTAAGATTTGTCATGAGTTGCTATTATAAATTTTACTTTATAGATTTAAAATGAATCAAGGGCTAGATAGGAGGAATAAGTTCTAGCATTCCGTAGCACTACAGGGTGACTATAACACAATTTGCTGTATATTTTCAAACAGCTAGAAGAGTGGATTTTGAATGTTCCCAACACAAAGAAATAAATGCTTGAGGTGATGGATATGGTAATCATCCTGATTGGATCATTACACATTGTGCTCGTGCATCAAAATATCATTCTGTACCACATAAATATGTACAATTATTATATGTCAATTAAAATAACAAAAGCAAAGAATAAAATAAAATATAAATAAATAAAAGAAAGGAAAAAAATAAAATAGAGCAAGGACTTCTGGAACATGTCATGCAAATGTATGCAAATGAGTACAGGGACGTATGCAGGAAAGCAAGAGCAAGCATATCCTTCCCTCTTTTCTGTAAACCTTGTTATCTTATTTTAAAATCAGCTCTTTGAGCATGCTTGCAGTTCTGACTTGGGCGGTGCAAACACAATATATGTTATCTAAACGTTTGTACCCCTGTAAACATTTTGGAAAAAATAATTTTAGAAAGCAAAAATAAAAAATCAGCTCTGCAACAAAGTCATTGGAAACAAGAGTACAAACCGTATGATTCCTTTTTTATGATGTTAAAGAACAGGCAACACTAAACTATGATGATAGAAATCAAATTAGTGGTTGCCTGGGGTGGGAGGATTGACTGGGAAGGGGCATGGGAAATTTTTTAGGTATTGGAAATGTTTTACATCTTGGCCTTGGTAGTGGTTACAGGAAAACCTCGGTACAAAACTTGGTCTTGGCTGGAAGCTGCCCTGGTTAACTCTCATGTGGCTTCTAAGTAGTAGCTGCCTGAACTTTCCACTTTTCCCTTTGTTGGAGGCCATACGCTGTCACGTGACATGCCTGTATCTAAGGCAGACGTATCTGGGGCCATGGCCCAGCGCTGGGGCACTCAGAAGCCTCACTCTTGCGCACATTTTGGGGGAAAAGAACACAACAGGAGAAACAAGGTCTCCTCTTGCCCCTCGAAAGATCAGTCAGCATTCATACCTGGAGCAATGCCGGCCTAGCAGGGCTGAGGCCAGGAAAGAGCCCGGCTCCGCTGTGTACCCCTACCCAGCACCCTCACCTGTCAATGGCAATGGCCAGCAGGGCGTTGGTGGAGACGTAGAGAGAGACTGTGCGCAGGTAGTTGACAGAGGCACAGAGCACGTGGCCGTGCTCCCAGGAGAGCTGGCGCACCACATAGTAGTCCATCTCGAAGGGGCAGCAGACGATGGCCACCAGGAAGTCGGAGATGGCCAGGTTAGCAATGAGCAGATTGGTGAGGTTGCGCAGCTTCTTATAGCGGGCGAGGGCGGCAATAAAGACAAAGTTGCCAATACCACAGACCAGCATGATGCCTGCTAGAGCCACACCGATGACGATCTTAGCTGCAAAGAAGGTCCGGGTCTTGGTCACGTCCTCACCCTCATCCAGTGGGAGGTCATAGTCACCATAACTGAAGTTGAAGGGGAGGGAGGAGGCATGGTCCTGGGGTGGATCAAAGTTGGGTGCAAAACTAGTGTTTCCATTCTGGGCTGCCATGGTGAGGCCTGCGGGGGAAGAGGTGTGAGGGAGATGCAGGGGCTAAGGGGTCTGAGCACTCCGAACTGGGGGTCCAGACCTTCTGCTCTCACAAGGTCAGCGAGACTGGCACCCTGCCCACATCCTTGGGGAGAAGTGACTCACCATCCTGGATCTGGAAGGAGACACAACCAGTGAACAGCATGCAGAAGAATATCTGGTGGCATTCCTTGAGCTCCCCAGGCATAGGACAATCAGACCTACTGCCAACCCCCAGACCGAGCTACCCAGGATGCAGAGGAGAGGAGACATGAGATCTGGAAGTTGGGACACCCTCCACTGGCTGCCCAACTGTCAGGAAGGACTGAGCATAGGATGGATTGGACTCTCCAGAGACACCTAAGAGTGTGCACCTGTGCTCTTTTCCCAGGGACCAGGGCCTGTCTGACTGCCCATCACACCTATCTTCCCACCCCAAATGCATCAGCCCCCACAAGGGTTTTCTGGAAATTTTCTAAGGCTGCTCCCAGAAGCTGGCTCAGGCTTCTACAGCAGTCACAATGTTGCGCCACCTGTTGCCACCAGGGACAAAGAAGTGGGAGGGCCGGGACTCGGTAGGGTCTTTCCACCAAAGCAGGACAGGGCTCTTCTGTCCTGGCCAAACCATGGACTTGGAAACCACAAAATCCATTTTCACGGGGACAAACTGAGTCATCCTGGGCCACCGATTTATGCTTTCGGAGTCCCAGTCTTCCTGTAAACCCAATTCCTGCTGCCCAGTCCAGGGCCTGGTGCACAATGGGGGCTGGATGAGGATCCTGCCCAGGGTTCTGTAGGTGGAGGGGCCGTGGTTGGGAGGGAATGCTCCTGCTGCTCTCTTGTTCTTTGGGCACCAGCTCTAGAAAGAAATGCTTTGTCTGCTTCCCCTTCCTCCCCCTTCCCTCCAGCCCCAGTTCTCCACCCAAAGTCAACCCTGACTAGGAGGCATTATGTCTTGTCACCAAGGCTCGTGTCCTGTGGAAGTGGTGGCCACTCCAAAATCTGGCTTAACTGAAGTCAGCCCCCAAGGGTGGGGGGAGGAATGAGGGGTGGTCATCGAACACCCAGAAAAGCCCGAGGCGGGAACTGTCCTTCATTGCCTAAGTTCTTTATATTCTCAATGCCTCAATATCCCCATAGGGGAGGAAATAGTCTCTGAAGTACTGAGGCTTCAGGAGACAGGGTGCTGTGGGGTACAAGGCATCACCGAGAAGCCTGAAAAAGAGCCTGGACCCCATCATCTGCGGAAGGGGGCCCTGGCCATCCAGCTGTGTGGCCTTCCCTCCACCTCTCGGCACACCTGGAAACGACTCCAAGTGTGGGGGCCGCGGGATACTGGTAGCAAGAAGGGGACCAAACTGGACAACGGGCTTGGTCGCCTCTGTAAGGGTAAGGCGACACCGAGGGACAGGAACTGCGCTCCAGCAAGGAACAGGAGTCAGGAGGATGGCAGGGGCACCCCAACCTGGGGCGCGCTCGCCAACTGCGTGCCCGAGCACCTCTCCGTCCTACGCGAGACCCCAATCTCCGCAGACTGCCCAGATGGAGACCCGAGAAGCAGGAGTCCTGGCCCTCTCGGCTTCTATGCTCCAAGGTTTTCCGTCCCCTACCTGAAATGAGAGGGCGCGCGCCGGGCTGCGGCGGGTCCCCGCCCCGTTTCGCAGGAGGTGCCACCCTCCCGTCCCGGGACCACCCCGCTCCAGCAGCCCCCTCCCCAGCTCATCGACGCGCTCGCGCGCTCTCCCGAGGCGCCGCCCTGGCAGGGGCGGGAGTCGAGTCAGAAATTCAGGCTCGAGAAGCAAAGCCTGCGGGGCCGCGGGCAGGAAGAAAACGCGGGGCGGGCGGAGGATGCGGTGCGCGGGAATTTTCCCACAGACGCCTGCTCTTTTCTGCTCTGCTTTCAGGAAGGTGCCCCTCTGCCCGCGCTCTCCCTGCCAATTTGGCGCTCGCGCCCCAGCCCAGCGACCCTCTGGCTTCCTTCGCCCGCGGCCACACGCCCCAGTCCCTGCTTACCGCCCCCTGCCCGGTCCTGGAGGGCCGCGAGGGGATCTCCCGGAACCGATTCGCCTGCTGCGAGCCAGCCCGGGCGCATCTCGAGAGTGGCAGGAAAGGCAGAGCAGCCCGAATGCCCCGCAGAAATAAGTGGGCATCGGAGGCCCTAGCCCAGGCGACGCCCCCACCGCACCGCCCGAGTCCCCGACTGCGCAGATCTGACCCCTTACTTGCCTCGGTGCCCCCTCCCCTGTGCGCTCTGCGGCACCGGCGGTTCGCGCGAGCGTCCTGGAGGGGGTGGGCGGGGGCCGGGCCGCTGGGTTTTCGCCCCGGGGACCTGGACCTGCACTTACAGAGGCGCTGCGTGAGGGGATGTCCCTTTCTTCCGAGCGCCAGCGCGCTTCCCGGCGTGTCGCGGTCTCTCTCTTCCCGCTGGAGTTGGCGCTCCGCCCCCGCAGCTCTTCCCAGCGCCTCGGACCCGGCTCGGTGCGCCCCGCCTTGCACTCGGCTCCGCCCCGGGGTCCCCAGCCTGTCTCCGAGCCCAAGCCGAGGGTGGGTGCCTGGCTCCCGCACCCCATCGCGTGGCCTCGGGCTGGTGCGCCTGGGGCGCGGGGCACCGTAGCTCTTGTCACGCTGGTGCGGATTCCCAGGCGGCCGAAGCTCTGGTGTGCAGGACTGGAACTGGAACCGGAGACTGAAGGTCTAAAGGTGTTCCCCACTGTTAAGCCCCAGCAAATTAATGGCAGGTTGGAATATGGACTCTCCCTTGTCAGATCGTCTCAGTTTTCAAGAGAATCTGGAATTTGAGAACTTTATAAATACGCTTAAGGTTAGTTAAAACAAAAACCTTTTGTTGGCCAAAGAGGATATATCTCAGACTTGATACAGTCCACGGGGCTGCCGATTAAAAACTTGTGGATAAATGAACTTGAAACCTCTGTGACATTCTGTGATTCTGCCTTCCCCACTTTATGTGGAACTAACCCCATTTTCCTCCCCTTCTGGCATCTCCCGGCCATGACCAGAGACAAGAGATCCAGCTTTCTGCCTTCCTCCTGGGGAAGGGCTGCTGCTTGGCTGGTGTCTTGGATGCTCAGGACAACCTCCAGATGTGGAAGCAAAAGAGGTTCTGTTGTTTAAGGAGGGGCGATGGGGTGACCAGTTACATTTTCTGGAAACGCACTTTGGTGGAGGTTCCTTTCAAAGGCTTGGTGCATACTTATCAACTTTGGCTAAAGGTTTCTCCACTTACGGACAACATCCACCCCTTTTTTAATGGGGCAAACAGGTCTTGGGTCCCTCTGCCCTCTGGTTCTTTCATGGAAGCCTCTGGGATAGAGTTATGACAGGTTTGCTTTCACACAAATCTGGAAACCCATAGATGTCATTTTAATAACTTGAAGTCCTGACTACTCTTAGCAGAGTAGAAGCTTTGCCTGGGGATGGACAAACAGTTTCCAGGGATATGGTGGTTGCTCAGAGAATATTCCCCCCACGGAGACTCCAAGACAAAGGCTTGAGTGCAGGTGGTTGACTGGGAGGTGGTCCTGGGGGCACAAGCATGGTCAGGAGAATTGAGAGAGGGAACCAAGAAGAGGTGGCACGTAGCAGTGTTAACAATCAGGACACCACTGCGGCCATCTGGAGCTCATTCCGGTTGACCCACCAATCATAAGGAGCATGCTTCGTGATTGTCCACTGCAACACAGGGAGGCTTGGACATTCAGCCACTGATTCCTAGCCCCGCACTGATGGGCAGTTTCCCTGAGGACCACAATTTCCCTCACTTCTGAGGTGTGCCTCTGTGTGGTGCAGAAAGACTACGGCTGCAAAGAAGAGAGGTGTCAGGGTGTCAGGCACTGCATCTGCTGGTGAGTTTGAGTGGGCAGAGGAGATACGGGGCAGGTCATCGATCCTACAGCTGCTACAAGAGGGGAGCAGAGAGGCATTTCCCTGCTGAGTGCGGCAAGAGTTGCACTGACACTGACGTTCATAGACTGACCTGGGTGAGTGCGATTTTTGAGAGGGGCTGAAGACTTTGCATTATGTAGTCGGGGGCAACTTTACATGCCCATTTTAGCTCCCAAAGCTGGTGAGAATTGGGGAAGCAGAGATTACTTAGGCAGATACAATGAACATTACTAACGGACTTCCCCTTCTAGTCAAAGAGATTTCTCTAATTGCCTTCTCTCTGAAGGAGTCTCTCCTCTCTGAAATCTTTCTGGGTGGGAGAGACTTAGCTGAACTACATCACAAAGCTCTGAGGGATGGGGAGGAAAGGAAGACTGCAGGCTGGAGTTGTCCCAGATCCGCAGGGGGGAAGTTATAGTAGGAACAACCGGGCATGAGGAAAATGGGTAGATGAGGGAAGGAGACTTCAGTGCCAGCCAGATTATAAATTTGAATCCACTTGACAGACAGTCATCATAAAAATCTAACAGGTAAAGTATTTTGAAAATATTAAATCTGGGTTTTCTTTATTTTTCTTCCACATGCCGTATTCTATTATGGTCATTATGAATCTGGGCAATTGGAGAAGGTTAATGCCAAGGCAGAGGAACATCTCTCAAACACACTTGATACCTAAAGGGAAAGGTTGAATGGTTGAGTCTCTCTGAGATTGGCAGATTGTACTACATTTAGTGTCCCCCTAACCCTCACACTGCTCAGAACATGTGTCAGTGTGTGTATGTGGGGGAGAGAGAGCTCAGGGTTTGTGAGGTAAATATGATTTTCAGATAATTTCTTTTAAATTGCTTTTGACATTTGAATTGTGCTTCTTGAAAGTGACTCCTTTCTAGGACAAAGCCAGATGGGTCTCCAGGCTTGTAAGAGTTACATAAATAAAATTTTTTAAATCATAAAAATGGATACAGATTCTCTGGAGCTTGATTCATCAATACACATAAAAAGCTTTGAAAAATTACATACTTCAATGTAGAAATTCTGTTTTCATGACTATTCTATGGAGACAATGAATGATGCAGGTAAAGATTTCACTACAAGGACATTGACGGTAGTATTGTGTAGGGTAACAAGGAATTGGAAACAACCCAAATTTCCTACAATTTGATTGAATAAAATGTGATAAAGTTGTCTTTATGAAATACCATGCTATCATTAAAATTTTTTGAACAAGTAATAAACTCACATGAATGACTCAAAAATTTAAAAATACGCAAGATCATATGTTGAAAGGTATCACTCTTGCTCCTGTACCCATCTATTTTGTTCCCTTCGACTCCTCTTATGGGTGTTCTATACTATTCTCCCAGTGTTTCTTTTTGCAAATACAACGGTATATTACCGTTTATTATCCTCTAAGAAGTTTCCATTTCAATATATGAAGACCTTCTTCATTCCTTTTTTGAAACAACTGTAGAGCAGTCCATTGTGAGGATACACCAAGGTTTTTTGTTTTTTTTTTTTAAGTTTCCTTTTGCTGGACATGTTGGTTAGTATTTTCAAAATATGCCTGTTAAATTATAAATTGGGTTTTTTTTTTTCAAATTTTTGGCTATTATAGTGCTAGCCTACAAAATGATACGCATATACTTCAATGAATAACTTTGTACATAGCCTCTTTTTGTATATGTGCAGATCTATTTGGACGATAAAATTCTAGAAGCGGTATTGCTGAGTCAAAGCATAAAACCATAGGTAGAATGCTTTTTCATAGGTATCATCACATTGAACTCCATGGGGGTCTCACCATTAAGCAGTCTTTGGAGGGTAGAGGTGAGTGCCGGGGGCTGCACCTGATCAATGATCAAACGTCTGTTGAGCCCAAAGAGGCGATATTCAAGAGCACGATTCCTCAGCAATGCCGCTCCCTCGCACGGGTCCTCGGTCCTGAATGCGCATGTCTCCTCAGTCATTCAGAGTATAGTAGGGAAGGGTCACTGTTCTCTACAAAATTACGCCAAGTTATTTTTCTGTGTGCCTGTGTGTCT
>RJWJ010043051.1:0-12759 GCA_004363605.1 Indri indri | reverse complement strand
TCCGGTGGGGGCTGCGCTGTGGCAAGGGGGGATGGGGCCCGCCCAGGGCAGAAGCACGTGGCAAGCGGGCGTCCAAACAGCCCCAGGAAGGTTTCCCAGGTGGGCAGGGGGCTGGGCAGGGCGTGGGCAAGGCCGTGTGAGAGAGGAGCAGCCAGAACGGTTCTCTCGGGCCCCGGGAGAGAGGACACAGGTCACCGTCTGTCCAGGGGCCGGGTTGGCCAGCACAGGGCCCCCACCCCAGAGTGTAGAACCTGCCGCGCAGCCTGGACCGAAACGTCGCCCAGATCCCCCCCACCCCACCCCGAGTGCCAGCTGAAATGGGTTTTTTGGTTTGTTTTTTGGAGTTTAGCTTTTTTTTCATGGTAAATAGACATAAAATGTACGATCTTAACTACTCTTATCGATAAGTGTGCAGTTCAGTGGCGTCAAGAACAGGTCGCTACACAGCCGTCCGTCCCCAGAATGCGTTTCGTCTTCCCAGACTGAGACTCGGTCCCCACTGATCACCAAGCCCTGCCCCGCCAGCCCTGGCACCCGCCCTGACCTCCGATGTGAGACCAGCAGCTCTGGCACCTCCCTGGCGTGGAGTCCCAGTGTTTGTCTTTTCGCAACTGGCTGGTTTCACTGGGCACAGCATCCTCAGGACCCACCCGTGTCATGGCAGGCATCAAATTTCCTTCCTTCCGAGTCCGAGCAACATCCCGTCGCGGGGACGGACCACGCTCGCTTAGCCACCACCCTCGGTGGACACCGCGCTGCCTCCCCCACTGGCTGCCGTGCACCGTGCCCAGGAATCCTGGATCAGGTGCAGATTCCGTGTTGGATTTTCCAAGGAACGGCCGTGCCGTGGCTGCACCGCTGTGCTTTCCCACCAGCAGCGCAGGAGGCTGTGGTTTCTCCCCGTCCTCCCCAACACTCACGCTCTGTTTCCAACGGCAACCGGCCTGCGGGTGTGAGTTGCGTCTCAGCGCCACATTTGGGTCACGTCTCCCAGTCATCGGTGACACTGGGTGTCTCGTGCGTATCGGCCGCTTGTATCTCTGCTCTGGAGAAACATCTGTTCGAGTCCTTGGCTCATTTTAATCGGATTTTTTGTTGCTAAGTTGTAGGAATTCTTTACATATTCTGAATATCAATTCCATATCACAGACACGATTTGTAGATATTTTCTCCCCTTATGTAGTTCTCTTTTCACTTTCTTGATAATGTCTTTTGATGCACAAAAGTTTTTAATTTTGATGAAGTTCAATTTACCTGTTTTTTTGTGTGTTGTGTTTTTGATGTCATAGTCGAGAAATCGCCGCCAAGTGCAACGTCATGAAGCTTTTCCCATATGGTTTCCTCCCAGAGCTTCGTGGTCTTAGCGCTCTCATTCAGTCCTCGCACGGAGTTTTAACGCCCGACAGCGCCCGCCTCCCCCAGGCGCCCAGGCAGGGCCCCTCCCCAGCCCGTCTTGTGCCTGGTGCTGGGGCTCGGCCCCTCCCCAAGGACAAGTGCCCGAGGGCAGGGTCCCCCAGCCACCCCGCCACCCCAGGACCATGCCGTGGCAGCATTACCCCAAAACCCCTCAGATAGATGAACGGGGGGTGAAGGGCCAGGTCCCGTCTCCCACCCAGGGAACCCCTCCTGGACTCTCCCAGAACCCAGCACGGGTACCCAGCTGGCCTCTCCTCGTCACATAATGTGCTGGCCCCGTGGGCACCTGATTTGATACCCCTGACCCAGACCCTCCAGGGAGTGGACAGGACCTCGAAAGTCAGATGAAATGCATGTTCTCCTGTGTCAGGCCACCCGCCTCCTCGGCCAATGCCCTGCCCTTGGCCGGCCTCTGGTCCTCACCAGACAGACGGGAATGCAGCCAGTGCCGCTCGGCTGCCGTGTGCAGGACAGGCGGTGCTGACTTGTCCTCGGAAGGTGGTTCACGTGCCGGGCAGTCCTGGGGAGGAGGGCGGCGCCCCAGCCTCACAGCCCCCAGGGCGCTCCCTCCGATCTGACTTGCTTTCCGTCACTGTCTCAGCTCAGCCCATGACTCCCTGCCCCCAGGGGCCGGGGCCTCGCTGCAGAGCGACGGTCCTATGACAGAGCGATGCTCACGCGAGGAGTGGCCCCGCCCGTGGCAGAGGCGCAGCTGACCCAGGTCACAACCCCTCTGGGTCCTGACCGAGGCGTGCTCCCCGAGCATGCTGGACAGGAAGTAGACCGCGTGCTCTGTGGTTGTACCAAACCCAGCCCTGCTCTGGGTCCTGGCTTGGGCATGCCCAGAGCTGCCGGCAGGTGCCACGGCTGACTGCCCGGTGGCCTGCCGTGTGGGCACCCGTCGTCTGTCCACGGCTGAGGCCAGCCACGATGTCCCAGTGTACCACAGGAGCGGGAGATCCAGAGGTTAGGTGACGTGTCCTGAGGCTGTCACCCAGCAAAAGTTCCCTGCTTCAAGAAGGCGACGATGAGAAATCCGGCAATGGTGCATCTGTGAAGGGGTCCTCCTCCGAGCACAGAGGCGTCAGCCCCACACGGCCTGCTGGGCAGACACGGCTGGTGGCCCTGTGCTGGGGGTGGACATCGCGAATTGTCCCCAAGCCCCGGCAGGGAGCCCAGGGTCCAGGGCACGAGCGTTCAGCCCTATTAGGACGTGTGCAGGACTGGCCAGGGCTCCTCTGAGCCCCACCGTCCCCAGTGGCCCATCCCACAGGCACCCCCACAAGGTGAGGACCTCTAGCACATGCTTCACTCATTCTAGAACATTCCCTGGGGGCTGTGCCTTCTGCCTTCTCCTTCCAGCCTGTCAATGGCCCTGGACCAGGAGCCCGGTGCACAGACACCCAGCAGTGAGGCCGGGGAAGGTAGACGGAGGTCTCGGGGGAGCCGGCGCACACGGGGCTCCTCCGCACGTCCACAGCGGGGCGGGGGGGCAGCGGGGTCGGGGGGCTTCCAGACAGACCAGGGAGGCCACAGGCTGCGCCGGACGCCAGGTGGTGGGGGCAGACTCACAGACTGACCGTAGGGGGTGCATCCGGGGCTCTGGAGGCTGAGGGGGTGTGGGCAGGAGGGTCTGCCCTGGGTGGAGGCAGATGGCCCCAGCACAGGGGCAGGGGACCAAACTTTCTGGCTCGCCGGGACTCTCCCTGGAAATCCCTCCTCCCTGGGCAAAGTCCTCCCTGCCTGAGGAAGGAGCACTCGAGGTCCTGGGGACATGGGGCTGCCACGCCCCACCCCCCAGTGCCCAGCCAGATGTGGCTGAGGCCGGTGACGCCGCCCCTGCCTTTGGTCTCCCCCCAGGGCATGTTTCTGAAACTCAGATCGAGCCTCCGCCCCTTCCTGCTGGCCCCTCCAAGGGCCCCCCACTCGCAGGGGGCTGTGTGCTGGGACCCCCACCTGGCTGGCCCAGTGAATGCTGCCTTTGGCCTGGACGTATGACCGCAGGCCGGGGGTTCCCTGCGAGGGCCCTGCTCCCCTGACCCTCTCACCACCCACACACAGGCCCCCAGGTCGCCCTGCGCTTCTGCGTCAGCACCGGCCACAGGCTGTTCTGGCCAGTGAGGTCTCATGGCGGCTCATTCAAGAGGCCCCCAGCGGTGGTCCCACCAACCCCCGCAGCCGCTCACCCCACCCCACTGCCCAAGGGTCCCGCCACGAGACCCCCCCCAACTCCCACTCACCCCACCCCCAGCCCCGGCAGGAGGTCTCCCAGGAGGGCGGGGCCCACGTGCTAAGACCCTGACCCACCTGCTGGAGTTAGCGGAGCCTATCGGTTGGTGCTGAACTGCCCTCCGTGAGCTCCTGGGGCTCAGTCCTCAGGCCCAGACCGCAGGGGAAGGATCCTCCATGTGCACAGGGGCTGCTGGGACTCTCGGGTGCTACAGGCCACCTGGGTGCCAGGGAGGGCCTGGGGGCTGCACAGGGAGGTGGCCAGGCCATGCATGGGTCCCCTGGGTCTAGACCTAGAGCCAGAGGTCATTGCTGGCCCAGAGGCACCAGGGTAAGAGGGGCTGGCCTGGCTCCTGTCCCCCCCAGGAACTGTCCAGTGAACCCCAGCCCTGGCTGCCCAGCGGGGCTGTGTCTGGCCAGAAAGCCTAGCTTGGCCCTGCATGGGGCACCCTGACAGTCGTCCTCTCAGGAGTGGGGTGAGCGGGGCCCTGGGGACCCCGGCGGGAGAAGAGAGCACAGGAGTTTCTCGGGGAGAGCAGCCTCTGGGCACAGACGCTGCCCTTCCTGAATGTAGGTTCTGAGGAAGAGGCCTGGGCCCGTCAGGCCTCCCTCGGCAGGACCAGGGACAGGTGCTGACCCACTGAGTGCCACATTCACAGCCTGGTCCCTCCTGGCCTTGACTGGCAGGCTGCCTCCCAGTCGCCGGGTGGCTCTGAGAACCCAGGTCTCTGAGATCCTCGGGGACGTGCCCCAGGCCCAGAGCTGCTGGACAGCCTGTCTCAGAAGAGGGGCAGTGGCTCCTGGCCGCAGGGCCCACCTCTAGCGGCTGCCCCTTCCTGAGAGGCTCCTGCCAGCCTCGAGGAGGCCGCAGCGTGGAGAGTCGGGGGTGCTGGCATGACTGCGCGCTGGGAGCGAGAGTCTGGGTCTGCAGGGACAGCCAGCCCGGAGGGGTAGGAACAGCCTCCTCTGTGGGAACCGTCCTGCCCTGGCACCCAGACAGAACCCGGCAGCTGCCCTGGCGGGGACGCAGAAAGGGAGCTCTGCGGACCCTCCACTGCCCCCCGAGGAGCCACCGCCGGTTCTCTATGGGTCCAGGGAGGGGAAGAAATGCAACTTCATATAGCGAGGGTGGAACTCACGGGGCAGGACACCCTGAAAGGCTCTGGGGGGACATCCGATTCCAGAAGGGCCCATCCAGGTACAAGCTCAGGAAGACAGGCCTCCTGTGGTCCTTGGGCGGGTAGCTTCCCTCTCCAGGCCTCAGTTTACCATCTGCAACATGTCCTCACACTACTGAGCCCTAAGTTCTTTGACAAATACTTAAAAAGTCATGGTTTATGATTCCAGACCAAGGGGCCTCGGCAATCTGTGCATTGCCACTGCTGGTGTGTGGCCAGCAAGCCCACGACCCCCCCAGACCGGCTGTGGGAGGGGAGTGTGTGGAGAGGCCAGCCCCTCCCCCGGAGCCATGGCTCGGGTGGACAGCTTCGCCCAGGCGTCTCCAGGTTGCCAGGGGGAGGGGAAAACCGCTTCCAGACAACAGGTCCTTAGTGCCCATGGCAACGGGGTCCTGCACTCCAGTTTCCAGGGAAACCCAGCCCTCAGCGTCTTGGTTGCCAGAGCAACGTCCATGGGCTCAGTTGGCCACGCGGTCACCAACTGAACAGGGGCAGCTGGGCACCCAGGCTTGGGAGGACTCGGGACTGCAGAGCCAGGTGCCACGCAGGTGGGGGCCACACACTGAGGAAGGTCCTGGCCCAGACAGGTTGGAGCAGGAGACTCGCCTGGAGCCAAGCCCCGGCGTTCTCCGGCCTACGATGAGCTCTGCCTCCAGCGACCCCGGCGAAGGGGACGCCCTCCCACAGTCCCAGCTGGGGCTGGACGCCGTGATCCAGGTCAGTGGGGTGGCTGCCGCCCCGCGCCTCTGACAGCAGGTCCCAAGGGCACTTTGGGAGGGGTGCTGCACAGAGGGGAGCGGCCAGGCCACAGCTTGCCAGCTCCCAGGGGTACCTTCCACCTGCTCGTATGTTTAGCAAGAGCATGCATGCACACACACACGCAAGCACACTCACGAGAGCAGCCTCGACTCAGGAGACAGCTGGGGGCGCAGCCTTGCCCACTCCCTGCCGCAGGGCTCAGGTTGCCAGGTGTGCAGCCCGCACCTAGGGCTGGGGAGGCACCGACGGCCCCCCCAGCACTGACATTCTGCTGGCTCCTGCGCTGCCCTCGGGGCAGGGCGTGGGGCCAGCAGGGCTCCCAGGGGCAGGTGTTTCCCAAGAAGCCCATTCGTGGGCACGTGTGGTTTGCCCCCAGTATGTGTCCTGTGGGCGCCACGCGCTCTGGTCCCGTCTTCATGCACACGCGTGACCACAGCACCGCGAGACTCTTCCCGATGCCCCCTCCACTCCCCACGCCCCAGAGCCAGCCTGCTGCCCAATCCTGACACCCCACCTGCAGCGCCGTCGCCTGCTGCCGGCCACCACAGCCGGCCAGTGCCTCCTCGGGGATGCCAGCGCACCCAGAGGCGCCCAGAACAGCCCCCTCAGAGTCGCTTATTAACCAGCCCTCAGGCCTCGAGCTGTGCCCTGGGGGGGTGACGTGGCCCTATCCAGACAATACAGGTCGCCTGGAAAGAGTGAAGGCCACAGCTGGTGCCAGGTGACTCAACAGCACTGTAGAGTCGTGTGCACACACACACACACGCACACACATGTACACACAGATCATGACGAGGGCAAGATATTTGGATTAGATGACGTAACAAGATGAAAGAGATGTCCAGTGAGGCGCCCAGGTAGGGTGCCCAGGTGGGGTGACCGGGGTGACCGTCCCCTGGAGCTCAGCCAGCTCTGTCCCGCTCCAACGGGGTGAAGGCCAGAGGCAGGGCGGGGCTCCCACGGTGCGGTGTACAGGGCAATCTCAGCACCAACGCTCCAGGGTTGGAACAGCTGCTTACGGTTACCGGACGGTTTGAGGGAGAAACCCGGAGGGGCCGACATCCGGCAGTGGGCACAGGTGCTGGGCAACCACGGCAGAGGGGCGCTTCTGCCCCCAAATCCACTGTCCCTGGGAAACTCACCCAAAAGCCACGCAGAGCCCTGGCGAGGCCAGCTCTGCCCGCCTGCCCACCTGCCGACACCTGTTATTTGCACTGCGGTGATTGAGATCTTGGTGCAATTACCCCAGGTGAGCGGCAGCAGACGGGCGCCACGAGATGCCCAGATAGGCCCGTCCAGACTGGACGCCGGAACCAGAGGGACGCTCCAGCCCCCGCAACCGCAGCCTGGGCCTGGGGAGGGTGTGGTTTGATCCTGAGGAGCCTCCCACGACGGCAGTGCCGGCTCCCGGGCCTGGAGGAGCCCTCCCAACACCCACCCGCTCTGCCACAGCCGCACTCCCCTCCCGTGACACCCCCAGCAACCTCTGGGCGCTGTCCCAGAATGCCCAGCCGCCCCCAGTGCTGGCCTCGGACGCGGGCAGGTTTGGAAACGGTTCCTTAACCCGTGCCCCCAGGGTGAGCAAGTTGGGCTTGGGGCGTGCAGAGGCCCCAGAAATGACACGAGATGGGGGTTACGTGTACGGGGGGAGTGGGGGCCGGGACATCCCACAGACGGGACGTGCCGATGCGCAGGGCCGGGACCAGGAGTGCGCATGGGGAGATTTCCGACTCTGGACTCGGTCGCTTTAGTCGCCATGGGACTCTCCAGACTCTTTGTTGGGTTAAGCTTTGATTAATGGTATTCTTCTAGGAATTTGTCCATTATACCTAAAGTTTCAAACGTATCGGCAAAGTCGTTGGTGATGTCTTCCTGCAGCCTTTCCAGTGTCTGCAGGGTCTGACGTAGGTACCGGTGCCGTTTGCCAGGGGTAGAGGCAGGTTTCGCGGGACTCGAGATTTTTAGTGCTAGATCCAAGGAAGTCCTGGGCACACAGGGTGACTCGGGTCCTGGAACCGGCTGTCACCTCTGATGCTGGTCACTTACGGGCCTCCTTATGGCATCATTACCTTCTATTTCCTTAGTTTGTATGTTTATTATCTCCGCGCTTTTAACTTCCTTGGGTTTGTTGTTCACCTTTTTGAGAGGTGTGCTTAGCTCATTGACTTTCAATCTTTTTTTTAAATTTATTTTTTCTTTAAATTGTGGGAAAATATATACAAAATTTCCTATTTCAATGATTTTTAAGTACAGTTCAGTAGCATCAAGTATGTTCACACTGTTGTGCAACCACCAGCGGTCTCCAGACTTCCATCGTCCCAAACTGAAACTCCGTCCCCGCTAAATGCTGACTCCCATCCCTCCCCCCGCCCCGCACCCGCCACTCTGCTCTCTGTCTCTGTGACTGTGCCTCCTCCAGGGACCTCGAGTGAGTGAAATCACATGGTGTTTGTCCTCCTATGCCTGGCTGACTTCGCTAAGCGCGATGTGCTCAGGGTTCCTCCATCCGGCAGCACGTGTCTGGATTTCCTTCCTTATCGGGGCTGTATAATACTCCGCCGTGTGGGTAGAGCCCGTTCTGTTTACCCGTTCATCTGTCCACGGACATTGGCATTGCCCCCACCTGTTGGCCACTGTAAATAACGCCGCTATGAACGCGAACGTACAAATCTCTTCCAGACTCCACGCTCGAGTCCTCTGGGCGCACGCCCAGGCGTGGAATTGCTCCGTGTTTAATTTTTTGAGGAACCGGCGTACTGTTTTCCGCAGCGGCTGCACGATTTTACGTTCCCACGATCTTCTCCTCTTTAGTGCAGGCGTTTCCCCCCAGCAAGCTTCATCTGCATGAACCGTTCTCGCTGTCACCCCTTCCGAGCCCAGATGTGTGGGTCTTTCCCGACACCGACCACGTCTCCAGCGCTCTGAACACCAACTGGGCGTCCTGCCGTTCAGTCCCATCCCGACCCTGGCTACGCAGAGCTGGCGCAGACCCCCAGGGTGGGCGCTCGTCCCACCAGGCTGCCCCGCTCCCGATGCCCCGTACTCCTGACAGGCTGGCAACACACGAGATCCTCACACCCCTCCTCCAGTTGGAGAATTTGCTAGAACAGCTCACAGCCCAGGCAGTCACTTGACTGCTGGTTTACTGTAAAGGACAGAACCAGGACGGCGGACGAAGGGGTGCACAGGGTGTGGCAGGAGGGTCAGTGTGGAGCTCTGTGCCCCTCTGGGCTCAGTCCCACCAGCACACCCAGCCCGGAGCTTGCCCAACCCTGGAGGTTCGGGTTTTTGAGGAGGCTTCACTAAGTAGCATAATTGATTAGGTCACTGGCTATTGGTGATTGGCTCAACCGCCAGCTCCTCTCCCCCGCCTTGAGGTCAGCGGTTGGGCTGGAAGTTCTAACCCTCTAACCGTGCAGTGGTCTTTCCGGTGACCCGCCCCACTTTGCAGCTATCTAGGGGCCCCCAGCCACCGGTCATCTCGCCAGCATACAAAAGACACTGAGGGTCAGAGGGTCCGAGAGTGCGCGCCCCACCACTGGACAGGAGCAGGGAACAGCTTCAGAGTGACCGGGCCGTGGCGTGGGTCACCTAGGCCCACGCTGCCCTCCAGCCAGTGGACATGGAAGCCGGCCCATTTCCAAATCTCCCAGGCCACTTGTCCTGACCAGACAGGGCTGCTGCGCTGACCAGATGGGCCACATCCACCGCTCAGGAAGCCCTGCCGGCCCCGGGTCCAAGCAACTGGCCCCACGTTCCTCAACAGAACATTCAGGGCCGGCACAATCCGGTCCCGGCTTCCTCTCCTGCCTGGTCTACGCGGCTGTGCCCTCCTCCCCCGTGCCCCACGCAGACTTTGGAGACAGGGCCTGCACCTTGGCTTCTGCTGCCCCTGCCACGGGGCCCCTGTGCCGTGTTCTCTGGCCGCGGGCTCTTACTTATCCTGAACGCCACCTCCCCCGGGAAGCCATGTGGGCCCCAGGCACACAGCAGCAAACAGGAAAGACGGGGTCCTCGCCCTCCGGAGTGTTCCTTGTGATGAGTCATTTTGCAGTTGGTGATTCATACCTTAGGCGTGTCCAGCTGGGTTCAGCCATCCGTGCAGGGAGCCGTGTCTGAGCCTGTCTGTGTGCCAGGCAGCGTGCCGGGGCGCACAGGAAACAAGAGGCTGTCCCTGCTTCGGCAAGCCCTGCCTCAACGCCCAGGCCTGAGAAGCAGCCTAGATTTATTGCCAGTTGCAGAATAAACCGCCGCCCACGAGAAGCACGTCCCTGCTGCTAGGTGCTGCCTGGGGGCGGGCCCCAGAGTGTGCTCAACAAACATGCAGAGATTTCAATTGAGCAGTTGTAGAAAAACAGCATTTTGGAGGCCAGGTGTTAGCCCAGACACAGAAAAGCTCTTTTTCCTAAGGAAATGGAGCCTGGCAGGAGCCCCCAGGCCCAGAGCCCTCCCCGCACGGGCAGCCAAGGCCAGGCTTGGCTGGAGGCCTGTCCTCAGACGTGCCCGCTCCTGGCAGGGCCGACACTGCCCCCGGGACTGCAAGGAGGGCCATGGCAGCACCAGGGACAGAAACGGCAGCGGCCACAGCCAGGCTGGGCTGGGAGATGGGGAGGAAAGAGGGTGGCGCGTGGGTGCCGCCAGGGCTGGCCTGCTCCTTACCAGGTGCTCAGCCCAGGGTGGGCACAGGGGGAGGCGTCTGCTCTCAAGCCGAGCCCAGACCCAGGCATGGGCGGGTTTGTCAGGAGCCACCAGGGCTGATGCGCAGGCCCGAGGGAGGGGTCCCGGCCCCAACACTGCCGCTGCGGAGTGGGCCACCCTGAGCAGGTCCCAAGCGGGCCAAGCCTCACTGCCTCCCGCAGGGTGGAGGCCGGAAGCCTCTGATCCAGGCTGCCGTAATGGACGAGGAGATGTTTGCTAGCGGAGGGTGCCAAGCAACCTCTAGTAGTAGCAACCGCCCTGCCTCACTCCCCGTGGCCTCACGTCCCTGCGCCCCAGGCGTCCCTCCCACCAGCCTCAATTCTCCAGGAGCAGGGCAGGGCCACCCCGGCAGTGCCCCCATGGCCACACGGTGGCACTGTTGGGCTCGGCCGCCCAGACCCCTCCAGCTGGCCCGTAGCCCTGCTCCTGCCACGGGGGCGGGGCCTGAGGTTGTGTCCTGGGTGGGTTGGGGTTGTTCACCGGACACACCTCCCCTGTGGTGATTTTAAACGGAGGTTTTGGTGTCCTCCTCTGCCGGCCACTGGGCGTGGCTGGACCCACCTTCATCCACCGAGACGTCTCCCTAACTTGGAATCCAGGTGTGCGAGGGCTTCACCTTCCTCCATCCCAGAAGTTGCTGGGTTCCTTTTGCAAATCCATCCTCCTGTCCCCTGAGGACCGGTCTTGGGCTGTCCATCCCCCCGCCCTGAGGAGCCCAGAGGTCGGGAGGAGCCGCGCGGGTTACTGGCCCAGCCAGGAGCAAGGGGAAGTACTGAAATTGCCACTACTGTGCGGTGTTCACGCTCTGCCGCGCCAGGGCCCTGCTGGTCTCTGCGTCCACACACCCCCTGCCCCACGAAGTCCCCTGTGCGTCTTCAGAGGAGCAGCCCAGCGCTGGGGCTTTGAGAGAGTCCCGGGGGAGTCCTGCCCCCACAGCCACCCAGGGGGCCACGAAGGCTTTGCGCCGTGGCCTTCGCAGTCCCTGGGCTCAGACTGTTCCAGCTGCACCGGCACCACGCAAGGCGCCCACAGGGAAGACCAGCCCCGAGGAGGCTGCGCACTGTTCCCTCCCACACTCGTATCCTGGGATGAGAGCCGCTGCGCTTACCTGTCCAGACGCCTCTGCGCCTGTCAGCTCCAGTCCCCAGGCGAGACTCTGCCCCGGGCCAGGAGCATCCATCCTGCTTTCCTTCACGCCTCAGGCATTGACTGAGCCAGGCTCCTGGTCAGGTGCCACCCCAGACCCTGGGAACCGGGGTGACAAGACCACCCAGGCCCTGCCCAAGGGGCCAACCCTGCTGGGGGGTGGGTGGAGTCACACTGGACATGTCCCCCGCCCCGCCCCATTCCCAGCTCAGGCAGCTGCGCAGGCAGGCAGGGACAAGACAGAGGTGGCGGTGGCACCGAGGCCTATGAGGGGCCAGTGCCCCTTGGGTCTGGGCTCCACTGAGCCCCGGACATTCCCCAGCTCGGGGGGCTTTGCCAGGTGGTGGGGGTGTGTGTCTGGATTCCCCGCCACAGCTCTGACTCCCCGTGGTCTGGGAGGGACACCTGGAAGGGTCCTGCCCAGGTGCAGGGATGGGGGTTCTGGGGTTGGGGCAAGGCTGTGGCCCGCAGACAAGGCCGGCAGGTCGCTGCAGGCCTGAGGCTCCCCTGTGCCCTTCCCGCAGGTGGGATCAGTCCACGGGGCTGGTCCTTTTGTGTGGATGATGGGCCGGCAGGGTGGGCACTGTCTCTGCCCCTCGGAGCTGGAGTCGTGTCCCTGGCCTTGGTTGCCCCATCCACAGCGTGGAGTAGGATAAGGTGGCCTCAGAGCCCACCTTTCTGGGATCTGTGGGCCAAGATCCAGAATGGGGGAGGGGGACAAGCTGTAGCCCCTGAGACCCCAAGCCCCTGGGCAAGTAAAAAGCGCAGGCCCTGGCAGCCACCAGGAGACCCTGATCCCGGCAGCGGTGCGGAGGTCGTCTGCCTCCGGGTGGGATTCAAGTGGCTTCCTGTCCCGCTGGGGAGTGGGGGCACCGTGCCCGGGCTCCCCCCTGCCCCTTTCAACCTGGGCTCCAGCAGTGACCTCCCCAGCCCACCGCCATGCACACTACACCCTCCACAGAGCTGGAACTCACCCCCCACGACGGCTCTGGGACCCAGGAGGGCTTGGATTACCAACTGGCCCCCATTTCGCAGAAGGGGACCTGAGGCTGGAAGGATGACACACCTTGGGTCACAACCCGGTGGTGGCCTAGCAGGGGCCCCAGTCCAGTTCTCAGACGGCATCTTGTGCTGATCCTGGGGAGGGGAGGTACAGGAAGCCCACCTTCCTCTAAGGCAGGGCTGTCCCCACCACGCAGCTACATGGAGTGAGGCAGCGGGGCAGACACTAGCAGTGGCTCCACAGGGGCTGTGACCTCCCTGGGGCGTTCAGCAAAGCGGAGCTGAGCAGGGTGCTGGGACAGGAGGCAGGGACAAGGCCAGGTTGTACTTC
>RJWJ010043050.1:0-12767 GCA_004363605.1 Indri indri | reverse complement strand
AGATTCTTTTCCCCAGTGTATATTTTTGTCTGCTTTGTCAAAGATTAGATTGCCATATGCAGATGGTTTCATCTCCGGATTCTCAGTCCTATTCCAGAGGTCTATGTTTCTGTTCTTGTGCCAGTACCACGACATTCTAGTTACTATAATGGAATCTGATCAAATTAAAAAGCTTTTGCATGGCCAAGGAAACTATCACTAGAGTGAATAGACAGCCCACAGAATGGGAGAAAATATTTGCTCTCCACACATCTGATAAAGGGCTGATAACCAGAATCTATCTAGAACTCAAAAAAAATTAATAAGAAAAAATCAAACAACCCCATCAACAAATGGGCAAAGGAAATGAACAGAAACTTTTCAAAAGAAGACAGAATAATGGCCAGCAAACGTATAAAAAATGCTCAACATCTCTAATCATTAGAGAAATGCAAATCAAAACCACAATGAGATATCACCTAACCCCAGTGAGATTGGCCTCTATCAAAAAATTCCAAAACATCAAATGCTGGCGAGGATGCAGAGAGACAGGAACATTTACACTGCTGGTGGGACTGCAAATTAGTGCAACCTCTGTGGAAAAGAATTTGGAGATACCTCATAGAGCTAAAAATAGAAATCCCATTCAATCCAGCAATAGCACTATTAGGCATCTACCCAAAAGAGCACAAAACATTCTATAAATAAAGACATCTGCACCCGAATGTTTATGGCAGCACAATTCACTATGGCAAGGATGTGGAAACAACCCAAGTACCCTTCAATCCATGAGTGGATTAATTAAATTTGGTGTATATATACAATGGAATATTACTCAATCATAAGAAATGACAGTAATCTAGAACCTCTTATACTTTCCTGGATTAAACTTAAGCCCATTATCCAAAGTGAGGCACCACAAGATCAGAAGAATGGGCTACACTTGTACTCACCATCAAATTGGCACTAACTGATCAACACTAGGGTGCTCACATGGCAGTAATACTCTCCAGGAATTAGCGGGATGGGGCGTAAACCCACAACTAAAGGGCATGGGGAGCATTGTAGGGGGGAAGGGCGTGCCCCTAACCCTTGCTTGGGTGAGGCAAAGACATAAAGTGTAACCTTAATGTTTGTACCCTCATAATACCCTGAAAAAAAATTAGAATGGTATCAAACAATTAGAATGAAAGCCAGTGGAAGAAGCTGTGGCTGCAGAAAGGGGGAGTTATTGGGAATGAGGGAATGATGTCGCACTATATCCAGGGCAGGTAGAGTAGCTACATGGGAAGAACATAGCTTTGTAAATGCTTTCAAGTTAAAATCTGGGACCTCCCCAAGAACAGCCTAAGTGCTTCCTTCCTGGCCCCCTAGTCTGCTGTGTCCAGCATATCTTCACCACTATGATCCCTGTTTAGACAGGAGACTGCTAGGGCTTCCAAACCTGCAAGACTCACAGGTACACCTCCTGCAGACTACACAATACCAAAAGATAAATACTACTCTAACTTTTAACAGCACAGATCTATTATTTTTTCTACAGAGATAAAATCATATAAGATGTATTATTTTAATCTGGCATTTTTTGCTCCAAATTATGGTTGTGAGAGTCATTCCTATTATTTCCAGTAATTATAAATGGTTTATTCACTGTTACATCAATGTCATTGTTAAATACACTTATCAAAATTTATTTTATTACAGGAGCCTATATTCACAACTACTTCCTCAGATAGGAAATTAGGCTCTCAAAATCCTATGTCAAAATCCTTGTAATTGGATGACAATAATTCACATGGAGTTTAATTATAGATGAACAAGCATCATCATAAGCAATTGTGCAGAGTAAGCAGTGAAAAAGTTACAGGGAACCAAGAGCTATACACTATATATCTTTCAAAATAAAATAACACAATGGGAACCCGAGACAGCTGCCCAACTACTGACAGCTGGCCAGATTTTAGCATAGTTTCTTAGATTAGCTTAATGAAGTCTACTGACTTTATTAAGTAATATTAATAGCTCCCTTTAGAACTTACATCATGGGTACATGATGAATCATATCCAATTTATGCACTTTAATTATAATGATACAATATTAAATTTACCAAATTTTAGATTTTAGATTATATGACAACTGTAAAATGTATGAAATGATTAAAACCAAAGCCTTTTTCCTCCACTTGAGAGATCTTTTTTAGTTCTCTATAACCTTAACACTGGAGATGAGCTAGAAAAGAAACAAGCAGAGTCAATTTGTTTGTAGAATGTTAAAATGTTGCTGGAATTATAGATGTTTCATGACATTGAAAATTTGACCAATTGTGTCATTCACACCATTAACAATGTGCTTATGTATTTCCAAATAAAATTTAGGGATATAAGATGTTGTAAAATCAAAATGTTGGAAATCTCTGTTCTAGATTCTTTTTTCCATTACTAGGCTACTTTTGTTTTAATGTAGATTATTAAATTGTTGTCAAAGTAGAGTGTGGTTGTTTGAAACCTCTGTGTGTGGAGGGAATAGAGGGATAGTCATCTTGAGTCTAGAAATTCTGATTATTTCAGTCTCATTTTCCCTAGGGATGAAGTACATGAAAAAAGCAAAAAATGATCAGAAATCTTCCTGACTTTACACTTATTTATAATACCTTATTAAAAAGTTCCATGTTTCTAAGAACAGAATGCATTATTTTACAACCTAAACGAAAACATGGTTCTTCAGATATAATTTAGCTGTTCCAAATATCTAAAATTTATATGTTACTTAATTAAATAAGATTTCCAACAACAAGTGATGATTTGGTTTTCTAATAGTAGAACCAACTCATTTAAACCTGCATTTGTAATGATTTAAACAGCACATAACTTGCTTATAGTTTGTAGTTGTTTTTATTTTCATATTCATTTGTAACTGGACTTTTATTTCTGGAGCTGGTTTTACTCCAAGTCACTTTCTCTGTGGTTTATTTATATCTCTCCCTTGAGACATTTCCTTAATGGAGATTTCAGAAGTCGATAAAAAAACTGCAGAGGTTGTTGAATTTAATAGTCAATCACCTGATTGGGCTTGCTCACTATGACCTTCTCACCTCAATATTCTTCCCTCAAAAGAAGACAATCTGTGGTGCTTATCTTCTCTCTAGGGACACTCAGGAATTTATCTGATTCACTTTTTCTCACCTGCACCGTATTGCTCTGATGTAAGTTTAACATTGTGTGAAATGATTTTCCTTTCAGAAATACTAGGCTACTCAACAATTTGTCCCTTTTACTTGCTAAACAATTCAGATGGCTTGGAATATTCTGGTCTTTATATTGCCATACTATGTTACATATTGGGATATAATTTGCAGAATATTTGAAAATAATATTGATGACTTCACTTAGCGTGCTGTCAAATAAATGGTACGATTATACATTTACACATACAGTTTAGTTTGGTTAACTACTAAAGAATAATATTTAGGAGCTGGTTGTGGTGGTTCCTAACTGTAATACCAGGAGGCTGAAGTAGGAGGATCACAACATGTAAGACCCTATTTCTTTAAAATAAATTAATTAGTCATTTACTTGCTGCTATTTAAGAATACTTTTCAGAGGTATTTTGTTCAGCAAATTTTAGAAGGAGAAAAAGGAGAGGTTTGTTTTTTTTTTAACTTATGAAATCCAGAAAGTATTGAACAATTGTTAGTATAACTGGAGGGTGACATAATCAGTTTTCTGAAGAATCACAAAGGAATGAACAGAGAATTTGCCCTGAAAATTTTAAGGAGCACTCATGGTAAAACTTTGAGAAAAAAATCACTGATATAAAATTTTTATTTTCACATCATTTGTTTTAGTCCAAATTTCCAAAAATATGGTCCTTTTGATCTGTCCTCTTTCACTTAGCATGTTTTTGAGGTTGATTCATATTGCTACATATATCAGATATTCATTTATTTTTATTGCTATTCAGCAGTTGATTGGCATATGAATTATTTCCTGCTTTCAGCTACTATGAATAATGCTGCAATAAACATTAAATAAATATTCTGATACAAGTCATTACAGATGCTCCTCTACTTATGATGGTATTATGTCCCGATAAACCCATCTTAAATTGAAATTACTGTAAGTCGAAATGTATTTAACATATCTAACCTACCAAACATCTTGCTTAGCCTAGCCTATTATAAACATGTTCAGAACATTTTCATTAGCCTACAGTTGGGCAAAATCACCTAACACACAGCCTATTTTATGGCAAAGTGTTGAATATTTCATGTAACTTTTTAAATACTGACTGTACTGAAAGTGAAAAACAGAATGGTTGTATGGATACTCTAATTATGGCTTCTACTGAATGTGTATCACTTCCATTCCATTGTAAAGTCAAAAAAATCATGAGCAAAGCAATTGTTAAGCCAGGGAGCATCTGATTATGGATAAAATTTTATATGTCTTTTGAGTAGATATCTAAGAGTAGAAAGGTTATTTGAAACTTTTATGTGCAAATTTTTATGAAACTGCCAGACTCTATTCTAAAGTGGATATACCATTTTTTACATGCCCACTATCAGTGTATGATGGTTCCAACTTATTCACATCTTTGCCAGAATTATATATTGTCAGTCTCTTATTCTATAGACCTAAAGACTGATGTTTGGCATCTTTTCTCATAATAAACACATACCATGCATCTGATAAAGGACTTGTACATATTGTAGTTGGCTACATGTCAAATATTTTTTTTCAAATTTTCAAATAAATTATGATATTAATATATTAAAATAATAATTTCTTTATTAGATTTATCATTTGCAAATATTTTCTTTCAGTTTGTAGCTTTTTTTTTTACTGTTTTGATAGTACATTTTGAAGAGTACTTTAAAAATACGATGATGTTATTACATTTTAAGGTACCATACTCTTTTTGTCATGTCTAAGAAACCTTTGCTTAATCCAAGGTCGCAAAGATTTCTCCTATGCTTTCTTCTAAAAGTATTATACTTTTAGCTCTCAAATTTAATTCCATAATCCACTTTGAGTCTTTTTTAATATATGAGGTGAGACATGGTGTTCTAGCACTATTTGTTGGTGTTTCTTCTTTCCCCTTTGAATTGTCTTGGTACATTTTGAAAATCAGTTAACTATAAATAAGTTTATTTCTGAAATATCTCTTTTCCTCCATTATCTATGTACTTATCTTTAAACCAATACTACATGTCTTGATCACTACAGCTTTTGATAACATTTGAAACCAAGTAGTAGTAGTCTTACAATTTTGTTTAAGTTTTTCAAAATAGTTTTGGCTCTTCTAGATAATTTTCAATCCCATACAAATTTCAGGAGAATTCTGTCATTTTAACAACAAATATATTACTAGAATATTGATAGGGATTGCATTGATCCTATAAATCAGTTTGGGGGGGATTATCTTTTAATAACATGACAGGATTTACAATACACATTTCTCTATTCATATAAATATTTAACTCTCCTCAGCAATGTTTTATAGTTTTTTATATTTTCCTTTCAGGAATTTGAACATGACATTCAAATTCAAATAACCTTCATTATATTTGAAGAAGTCTACCATTAGTCATATTATTGTCCTCTTCTAAGTGTTGTGTCATTTATCTCTTGATACTTTAAAGATTTTCTACTTATCTTTGGCTTTTAGCAGTTTTCATGCCATTATTATTTTTTTTTTTTTTTAGTTTTTCATCGCTCTTATCACTCTCTGCTTTTTCTGATACTCCCATTATAAAATATGTCACTTTGATTGATTTATCTCACAGGTCTTTGATTTTGTTTCATAGATCTTTGAGGCTCTAGTTAAGTGGTTTTCCGTATGTTTTATTCTGTCTGGGTTAAATAACTTGTATCAATTGTTTTTTAATTTCACTAATTCTTTTATATGACATAGCAGATATGTTGAGTCCAACTTGTATATTTTTATTTCTTTAATAATTTTTATCTATAGCATTTTGACTTGCATTTTTAAAATAATTTTAATGAATTACTTACTAATAGTTCTCTTTAAGTCAACTAAATATTTATAATAGCTGCTTTGAAGTTCTTATCTGCTAAATAAAATTTCTGGAGCCATTCAATATCAGTTTCCATTGACTTCTTTTCTTTCTGAGTATGGCTCAAAGTTTCCTGATATTTTGTACCTTTTTATTGTGTCCAGTTTGCATTCTTATTTATTCTTCTACGTAGTTTTTGTACTTGACTTTTTAAAAATTTGCCTGGACATACACTGTAGAATGTGTCTCCCCTCTGTAGTGTGGCTGTTGATTTCTCTGCTCTGAGTTTCTTGTCTTATTTCTATTTTTTAACTTGGCTTTCTAAGTGTTAGCCCTGCTGTGCCTGCATAACATGGTGGTCAGTCAATGATTTGGGCAGAAGTCATGCTCAAATGCTGTGAGCCCCTAAGGCTTCTACAAGATCTTTATTGATCTGAGTGTGGATTAGCATGCACATGAAAGCTTATGCAGTTCTCGAGTTCCATTTGGCTTTTATTTTTCTCAAGGTTTATGTAAGGATATATGTCCCACTCATGTATAATATCCAGTCCAGGAGAGTCATGTGAAAAATTTATCTTGTTCTTCTTTGGTTTTCTCTTATCTAGTGTCTCCCTCTTTCATTTCTGGCTGGTTTACCAGCTCAAGCAAGCAAATCCATGGGTTTTAAACATTTGTGTCCAGGAAAGCCTGTTACTTTTAGCTGAAAAAGCTAAGATTTTTGCCATCCACCACAGATTAAGTCAGCCCCTGATGAGAGCAGATCTGATCATTTTGGTTCAGTTCTGCTTTACAAAGGCTATTGTTCTCCCTGACTGAGTTGTAGGAGATGGTGGAGCCCCAGGGAAGAAAGTCATAGATGCCTGCTGTTTCTAGCATATGGTCTGGCAGTCATTCAAGAATAAACTCTTATCAAATTGTCTGCCTTTTATTGGGTTCCGGAGTCTCGACATGTGATTTTTTTTGTTGTTGACAACTACGTCCAGTTTTATACTGTGTGTGTGTGTGTGTGTGTGTGTGTGTGTGTGTGTGTCTGTGTGAGCTTTGCAATCATCTTATAGTTTCCCCAACTATAATATTAGCACTTGATATTACTATGACTTTTTTTATTTTTACAATTAATGAATCAATATTTGTACATTATTATTAACTGATGTCCTTGGTTTGTTCAGATTTCCTTATTTTCATCTTTTGTCTTTTTCTGTTCTGGGATTCCATCCAGGATTAATATTGAATTGTCACATCTTTTTAGGCTTCTCTTGGCTGTGATATTTTTCCAGACTTTCCCTATTGTTTTGGATTACCTGACAGATTTAAGAAATACTGGTAAAGTATATTGTAGCATGGTTCTCTATTGGAATATGTCTGATGTTTTTCTCATGATCAGACTGGGTATTACAGATTTTGGGAGGAAGATCACAGTAGTAAAGTGATCTTTTCACCACATCATATCAAAGGTACATATTATCCGCCTGATTTATCACCATCGATGCTGACTTCCATCATCTGTCTGAAGTAATGTTTGTCAGGTTTCTCAACTGTAACATTGCTCTTTATTATTCACCTTTCCATACTGTATTCATTGGAAGGAAGCCACTATGCACACCTCATCCTTAAGGAGTGAGAAATATTTGGGATTCTTGTGAATGTTATACTTTTCTCTTTTACCGTATTTATTAATTTGTTCAATCATTCATATCAGTATGGATCATGGATATTTATTTTATGTATCTTATAAACCAATACTACTTTATTTTTTGCTCAAATTGTTTCAACTCTGGCCATTGGCTTTCAGTTAGTTCCTATGCCCGTTTGATGTACCCCCAGTAGAGTGTGTGTGTATTTTGGGCACTTCCTTAGTTTCTGGCACTGCAAGATGCTCCTAGCTAAATGGATATATTTTCTGGCATAATCTTAGAATCAACCATTTCTCCAAGGAGCTCTGACTACCTTCAATGGAAATTGATATTAGAAACCAAGATCTGGGCAATAGATATGTTCACGGGCATTGGGGATATCATTCCTTCTAGGCCCTCTCAGCTGAAAGAGCAAAGAAATATGTTTTTTGCAGCAACATGGATGGAATTGGAGGTCATTATCTTAAGTTAAACAACCCCCAAATAGAGGCAAATACCACATGTTCTCATAACTGGGAGCTAAATAACATGTACACATGGGAATAGAGTGTAAAATAGTAAGACATTGAAGACTCAGAAGGGTGGAGAGGTGGGAGGGGGTGGATGATGAGAAATTATTTAGTGAGTACAGTGTACATTATCCAGATGATAGATACACTAAAATCCCATATTTAACTAATAAGTAATATATTCATGTAACAAAATTGCACTTGTACCCTATAAATTTATACAAATAAAATATACATGTATGCTAATCTCTATGTATATACATATCTATAAATATTTCTATATGTAAACATCTGTATCTGTAGTAAATTAAATCAGAGTTTTACTGACTGTCCAACTCTAACCCATTACCACATGAATTATTCTAGACTCTGTTCCTTGCTAATCTGTAAATTCCCAATCTAACAATGAGAAATGTGGCTATAACCATTTTCTATCCACTTATTTAATTGTTCAATTTCAGTAAACATGCATAGTAGTATCAGAATTGATGCACTGTAAGCTCCTTTGAAACAACTTTACCAATTAAGGTATTTCTGTACATTCCTTTTGATTTCAGTCTTACAGACATCATTCATTTCCAAAGATTTTTTCCCCCTCTCTTCATCCTCCTTTTTACCTCTCCTCTTTCAGTGAGGTTTTTTAGTGCATTTATAACACAGTTAGTTATTCTTGTACAATGTGACTACTCTCCTGGAATTCTCAGAGCTCCAAAATATTTTTTTAATTTACATACATTAAGATTGGCTTCGTGTGTTGTAAAGATATATGGTTTTTGAAAAATGAACAGCAGCAAGAATCTACCGCTATAGTATCATACGGAATAAAATAATCTTATAAATTATCTGTTAATCACACATTCATACCTCTGGCAACCAATGATCCTTTTAATGTCTCTATAGTTTTACCTTTGGCAGAATGTAATATAATTCGAATGATACAGTATATAGTTTTTTTTCATGCTTCTTTCTTTCACTTTGCAATATACATTTAAAATTCTTCCACGTTTTTTCATTACTTGATAGCCTATTCTATTTTTATGACTGAACAATATACCATCATGTTAATGAACCAAAATTTGTTCATCCATTCACCTATTGAAGGATATCTTGTTTGCTTCCAGTATTGACAAATATGAATAAACCTGCTGTAAACATTTATTTACAGGATTTTATGCATACATAGTTTTTCAACTCCGGTAAATGTCTACAGTGTGTTTGCTGTATCAGATGGTATTAATATGACCGTGTTTAGCTTAGTAATAAACTACTAAATTATTTTCAAAAGTGACTTATTTTATACCCCACCAATGAGGAATAAATATTCTTGTACTGCATCACAACAGCATTTGGTGTTGTCAGTTTTATATGAGATTAGCCATTCTAGTAGGTATGTAGTGGCATCTCATTTCTTTAAATTTGCAATTCCTTAATACTAATTGACAAAGCTATATATTTTCCATTCTGAACTATTTAGATCTTTTGCCATTTTTAAAAAATTTGGATATTTCTTTTCTTGTTTTTTCTTATTGTTTAGATTTAAGAGGTCTTCGTATATTATGGATAAAATATATTATCATTTATATGTTTAGCAAATGTTTCTCCAGTGTGTGGCTTGTCATTTTCTTCTCTTAACAGTGTCTTCCACAAAGTAAAAGTTTTTGATTACAACAAAGTTAATTTATCAATGTTTTATTTCACAGAATGTGCTATTTGTATTATACCTAAAAATCCATAACATAACTCAAGGTGACGAACATTTTTTCCTAGTTATCTTATATAAGTTTTGTAGTTTTGCATTTCACATTTATATGTGATCAATCTTTAGTTAACTTTGAAAAAGACATGATGTCTTTATCTATATTTTTGGTTCATATACATATCCAAATTTTCCCCCACCATTTGTGGGAAAGACTATCTTTTGTCCATTGAATTGCTTTTTCTCCTTTGTCAATGATCAGTTGATTATGTTTCAGTGGCTGACTTTCCAGGTACCCTATTCTGTTTCAATTTTCTGTGTTTACTCTTTTATCAACATCATGCTGTCTTAATTACTGGAGCTTTCATTGTCTCTCCCGAAGGCACTCAGATTTTCTGTCCACTTGGCCTGCTCAGGTGGCACTGCTGGGAGATGGGGGAGGAGTGGCATAGGCACTGCAAGACTGTCTTTTCTGCCCTCTTCAGTGCCTTGTTCCTTGATATAATGCTAAACCCAGGTAATACGATCGCTCACCTGATTTTTGGTTCTTTTGAAGGTGCTTGCTTGCATGGATAGTTGTTGAATTTGGTTTTCATGCAAACAGATGATCACTAGTATTTTCTATTTGGCCGTCTTTCTCCACCGTATACTCTTTAGTATTAGTTTGTAAATATCCCCAAAAAGGTTGCTGAGATTTTGATTGGTACGGCATTGAATCCATAGATCAAGTTGGGAAGAATTGACAGCTCAACATTATTGAGAGTTCCAATTCATTACAACCAAATTTTCTTAATTTAGAGCTTCATTGATTTCCTGTATCAAGTTTTATAGTTTTCCACAAATATATTCTGCATATATTTTAATAGATTTATATCTAAATATTACATTTTTGTGCTAATATAAATGGTATTGTGTTGTAAATTTCAAATTCCAATTTCCATTGCTAGTATGTAGGGAAGAAATTGAATTTTTGTACATCTACCTTGTACACTGTGAGCTTGCGATAATTGCTTATTAATTCTAGGATTTTTTTGGTCTATTTTTGGGGGATTTTTTATATGGACAATCAGATGATCTGCAAAAAAGGACAGTTTCATTTCTTTCTTCCCAATCTGAATGTCATTTATTTCCTTTTTCTCAATTTTAATACCTGGGATTTCCCATTTGATGTTGACTAGAAGCTCTGAGAGGAACATCTTTGCCTTGTTCTCAATCTTGGGGGAAAGAATCTAGTTTTTCATTTAGGTAAGATGGTATCCATAGGATTTTATAGGTTCACTTTAGCAAGTTTAGCACATCGCCCTCTTTTTCTAGATAGCTGAATTTCTTTTTTAAATTATGAATGAGTGTTGAATTTTGTCAATGCTTATTCTGCATTAACTGGTTGATATTATCATATCATTTTTCTTGTTTAACTTGCTGAATTTATGGATTGTATTAATTGATTTTTGAATGTTAAAACCAGCCTTGCATTCTTGAATAAATACCACTTTTTCATAGTTAATAATTATTTGAAACATTGTGATATTTGATTTGTTAACAATTTGTTGAGGATTACTGAATCTGTGTTCATGAGAAATATTGGTCTGTAGTTTCCTTTTATCAGTGCCTTGATTTGAATTTAACAGTAAGGCAATTCTGGCCTCGTAGAATGCATTGGGAAGTGTTCCTTCTCATTCCATTTTCTGGAAGACATTATAGAGGACTGACAGCATTTCTTCCACAAATGTTTGGAAAAATTCACCAGCGAAACCATCTAGGCTTAGTGCTTTCTTTTTTGAAAGGTTATTAATTATTAAGTCAATTCTTTCTGTAGATAAAGTCATTTTTTTATGGTCTATTCCTACTTGTATGAGTTCTGGTAGTTTGTCTTTTTCAAGGAAAATTTTAAGTTAATAAATTTGTGTCACAGATTTGTTCATAATATTCCTTTATTATTCTGTCTTAATGTCTATGAGATCATTAGTGGAGGGCTATCTCTCATTTCTGAGAGTAGTAACTTTTGTCTTTTTAATTTGTTAGGTTGACTAAAGTTTTATCAATATTATTTATATTTTCAAAGAACAAGTTTTAGGTTTCATTGATAATTCCGTTTGCAATTTCATTGATTTGTATTCTAAATTTGATTATATTTACCTAATCTGCTTGCCTTAGGATTGAATTGTTCTGTTTTCTTTAGGAATAAATTATTCCTGTTTCTCTTTCTTTAGCTTGATAAAGTAGAAGCTTACATTATTGACTTTACATCTTTCTTTTCTCTAATACATACATTCAAAGCTATACATTTCCTTCTAAGCAATACCTTCATTGCATCCCAAGACTTTTGATGGTTGTATTTTAATTTTCTTCAAAATATTTCTTATTTTTTTTGAGACTTGTTTGACCCATGTGTTATATAAATATATGCTTTTAATCTCCAGATATTTTGAGATTCTGAATCTGTCTTTCTGTTATTGCATCTTAGAAAATACTTTGTATAATTTCCATTCTTTGCAATTTGGTAAGGTGTGTTTTATGACCCAGAATGTTACCTACATTGGTGAATATTCCATGTGTGCTTGAGAAGAATGTGTGTTCTACTATCACTGGATGAACTATTATATAAATATCCATTAAATTCAGTGGAATTATGGTTCTCTTCAGTTAAATTATGCCTTTGATGATTTTATGCCTGCTGTACCTATTGATAATTGAAAAATGAGTGCTAAAGTGTCCAACTATTAATGTAATAGTGTGGTTGTTTCTTTCTCCTTGTAATTTTATCAGTGTTTGTTTCATGTATTTGACATTCTGTTTTTAAGTGCATAAATGTTGTAGATTGTTATGTCTTCTTGGAAAATTAATATCTTTATCATTATGTAATCTTTCACTTTATTGTTGATGATATCCCTTGCTCAGAAGTTCTACTTTCTCTGAAATTAACATACCTATT
>RJWJ010043049.1:0-12773 GCA_004363605.1 Indri indri | reverse complement strand
TATCCACACCTGATAAGAATTCTTTGCAAATAGGAATAGAAGGGATTTCCTCAACCTGATAAAGGGCACAACAGAAAACTTACTGCTAACATTATACTAAGTGGTAAAAGACTACATGTTTGCTCTTAAAAGCAGGAACAAGTCAAGGATTCCTGTTCCCACTACTTTCTTTCAACATTGTCCTGGAGGTTCTAGTCAATGCAATAAAGAAAGAAAAAATAAAAGGCATTCAGGTTGGAAAGGAAGAAGTAAAACTGTCTTTATTTGCAGATGTCATAATAGTCTATATAAAAAATCTGATGGGAAGATAAAGTACTAGAACCAATTAGTGAATGTAACCAAGTTGCAGAATATAAGATCAATATTCAAAATTCATTTGTATTTCTATTTGCTAGCAACAAATAATAGAAATCAAAAGATAAAAATATTATTTACAGTAACAAAAATTATGAAACCTAAAAATCTGATGAGTTGTGTAAGGCATATACGTAAAGTAAAAGCTACAAAGCATTGTTGAGAGAAATTAAAGATGATAAATAAATGGAGAAAGGCACTTTACCAAAGAAGACATATGAGGGGCTAACAAACATATCAGCATCATTAGTCATTAGGGAAATTCAAATTAAAACCACAATGAGATACAACTACACACCTAGGAAAACGTCTGCAATTAAGAGGACTGACCATATCCAGAATTGGCGAGAATGTGAAGTAATTGGAACTCTCAAACACTGCCAATGAGAATGTAAAATGATACATCAACTTAGAAAAACAATTTGGCAGTTTTTTAACAAAGTTAAGCATCTACTATATGACCCAGCCATTCCACTCCTAGGAGTTTACCCAGGGGAAATCAAAGTTTACATCCATACAAATACTTGTATTATACATGAATGTTCATAGCAGTTTTACTTGTAATTACCAAAATTGGAAACAATCCAAATGTCCACCAACAAGTGAATATATAAACAAATTGTGGCATATCTATATGATAGAATATGAATTAGCAATAAAAAAGGGATGAACTATTGAAATATGTGACAATATAGATGAATCTCAAAATAATTATGCTCAGTGAAAGAAGCCAGCCCCCTGTATCCCTATATATATGCATATATACACACACACACAGAGAAACATACAGAGAGAGAGAGAGAGAATGAATGATCCCATCTCTATAAAACCTTATAAAACTGTAGTAACAGGACTTAGATCGATGGTTGCCTGAGGACAGGGCTAATGGCTGTGAGGAACAAGAAGGGGTTGCCAAGAGGCAGGAGGAGACTTTGGGGGCGCCATATTTGTTTGTTGCATTATGATTGTGTTGATTGCATTGTTGGGTTTGTGGTCTATTCATACGTGAAGTCTTATCCAATGGTCACTTTAAATACGTACAGCTTACTGTACGTCAATTACATCTCTATAAAGCTGTTTTTAAAAGCAATAGAACAATATGAAAAGGGAGGTGCAGAGCCAACAAAACAAAACGAGAGCCAGCATAACATAATAACGTTAGAGAAGCAATAAATAAATCATTAAAAATTAAGAATGGTATAAATGCAGATGAAAAATTCATTTCAAGGAAATGATATCAAGGAAAGAGTTGAGAATGTGCCACCAAGTTGTACCATGCCAAGGAGCCCCACTCACGTTGTCCTAGCCTGTGACGTGCATGGAACGCACTGGACTCACGCAGCCCACAGCCCTCGTGTCCCTCTACAGCACCTCTGCTCGAGATGGTCACAGGGATAGCAGAGGAAAAACACAAGGAGGTCAAAGAATATCGTGAAATTTTAATGGATTTGAAAGGCAAAGTTGACCTTATATTAGAATAACTGATCTTTTCATAGTAGAAAGTGTAATAAATGAAATAGAAATGTAATAAAAGAAATGTACAATCCCTGAAAAGAGAAATAATGGAATTTGCTGATTAAAAAGTACACAGTTCCCAAAGGGCTTGGGGTGGGAAGGCGGGGAGATGATACAGAAAAAGCAACATCAAGACAACCTGGTAATGTTGGCCTTTAAGAACAAGGAAAGAATCCTTTAGAAGTCGAGGTAGAAAAGTAGGTCATCAGTAAACTGCAATAAACCAAGTTGGCCACAGAATCTTTGGTAACAATGTACAATTCCAGAAGACAATGGAGGAATATATTCAAAATTCTGATTGAAAGAAAATGTAAACCAATAATATTATACCCAGCCAAGATGTTACTCAAAAATAAAGGCCACTGGAAGAGTCTCCAAATACGAAGGAACTGAAGGAATTACAGTACTCATGGTGCCTTATTGAAATGCAATTTGATGACGGAATCTAGCTAGAAGCAGATTTCAGTAGGAGTGGAAATCCAGTGATAGAGACTATTAACCCCTAGTGTCTGCTGGGGGCTTCTTGAGTCATAAACACCTTGACATTTTCCTGAGCATATTGTCACCCGCCTAGGAGACTACCTTCCCTGGCCTCCCTTGCAGCTAGTTACGGTGACATCATGAGGCCTTAGACCACGGTATAAAGCAGAGGTGGTGTGTGCAACTTCCAAGAAGTCCAACTAGAGGGAAGGAGGACATCCATCTTCAGCCTTCATCCATTCTACTTCCTGGAAGGCAGGTGGGATGGGTAGAGTTCTAGCACTGGCCTTCTAAAACCACAAGGGCAAAGGCTGGACCCCCCTGGTGACAGAGAAGTCAGTTAGAAGGAGCTGGGCTGCCTGATGAATCTGTGGATCCTCCAAACCTTCCCTTGACTACTAGCTCCAGACTTATTTTATAGGAAAAAGGAATAAACTTTTGTTTTGCTGAAGCCACCATCTGTTGTTGCTGTTGTTATGTGCAGTTATGTGCAACCAAATTCTGACCAATCCATCAGTCAACTAACAGATATATCAAAATAAACTTTACGTAGCTTTGACGAAGCTATGGGTAAAAGTGCTGGTCTTATGTAGCGTTCATTAAATGTTTCCCTAAGACTTAAAAACTGACATAATTATGCCTACAGAATAGATAGGGATGTTATACAGTCTAAAATGTAAAAATAATAATGTAACTAATCACAGCAGCAGTGAGGCCGTGTTGGGGGGATGTGAAGACGCTGACCTCCTCCTCTCCCCTGGCAGGACGTCCACCAGTCTGTGTAAATTTAAAATATGTCCTTTAAAACTGGCTCCAACCTCCTACCATTTTCTATAATCCCTTAGAGGAAATCTGTTAGGAAATAATATCGCCATGTGCTGAGGAAATATTTATTTCAATAGAGCCATTCCTGCTATTTTGCTTAGTTTCTGTTTCTTCTTTTAATACTTAATTTAATACTTTTTTATTGACAAGCAGTTTGTGTCATACGACCCCACCCTTATGTTCCTGTCTAGGTGGACTTCTATCGAGAGATCTGTATGGTTCATTTCTGGAGATTACATTTTATAGGGATTCTTTACTTTTTCTTAGTGATTTTCTTAAATTTCTTAAATTCTTTATTATGAGCATATATTATGTATTTTTGATATCAATAGGTTTATAGTGTGCATGCTGCTGTATTCACCTAATAATTACCCAGAGCATCTTTCTAAGTCACTGCTTAATATTCTGTATTAAGCAGAATTCTTTAATGTATTGAAACATTTCCTTATACACGAACACTCAGGTTTTTTAAACATCTCACCTTCTTACGTCACGATTTTCTGATGTAAAATTCCCAAAATCTAGATTCCCAAAAATGGGGTTTCTGATTAAAATAATACACACATTTTAAACCTTAATAGCTAAAAGATTGTGTTTTAATTACACTTCCACCCACTAAGTAGGAGAGTGTCCACTTTCCCTCTCCGGTAATGATGCTACCAACCAATTTGGTTGAAAAACTGGTCGTTTGTTCTTATTTTAATTCTAATATTTTTGATTCTGTTTTAGGATGAGCCCTTTCTTTGCTAAGTTATTGGTTATTTGAGGCTTTCTCTTGTCCATTTATCTCCTAGGTTATTTGTCTTTTTCTTATCAATTTGTAAAAAGCTCCTTTTAGATAAAGGCTATCAATTTTTGGTAATACGTGTTACAAATCTTTTCTTCTAACTTCTATCATATGTCTTTTGACTTTGTCTGTGATATGTATGTCTAGACATAAATGCTTAATTTTTTTGTGGCGTATATTACTCTTACCATACAGTGAGGTCATTTTTTTAAAATGTTCAAAACAAAACAAAACTCCAACAGCAATACCCCTGCTCCAGGGCATCACCCCACTCCCACCCTCAGCCTTTGAAGTGCAAGTTCCCCAGTGCAGCTTAGGAAGCCCTCGGTGACAGCCCCATGCACTGGTGCGGTGAGGCTGTCCCTTCCTCCTCGGGACACTCAGTCCCCTACACTGCAAACTGCTCACAGTTCCTGCCCCGAACACTTGAAGTTGCCTCTTGTCTCTAAGCTTTGCCTTTGCTATTCCCTGCTCTTGGCCAAAGTCCCCTCTCATCTAAGACTGTTCTCTTGGGAGGCTCCCTGAATACCGCCTACCTGCACACTGGGCTAGAGGATTTTCTTCCGGGGTCCCATCATGCCCTGAGCCAGCTGGTGTCTGGCCAGGGTGCACCTGGATGTCCTCCTGATGGGCTAATTGGCCAGGATCTGTGCCTTATGCACTGTTACTTATTTTAGATATCGCCCTTGACCAGAGTGCATTTCTACCATCTTATCAGAATATACCTTAATTACCCATCTATAGTCATTGTCCCCAGGACCACCAGCCTACTAAAGACAGAGTTATGTCTTGTTCTTTGTCTCCCCAACTCCAGCACAGTGAAACGGACAGACGAATGAACAGAGGTACGTCCCCCAGAGACTTGTCAACACAGAAGTGTCTGGATAGATTCAGCGAAGGACAGAACCTAAGACAATGCGACCTAAAAATTAGTGACATGTACCCCCGATATCTAAAAAATAGCCTTACTTTATCTTCCCACTACTTCCCCTTCCAAACATTCCATCACAAAAATAAACAAGATGCAACCACAAAATAAGACAGGCATGGGTCATTGCTTCTTTCTTTTCTAGTAGCACGTATGTTCTCAGCTATTCCTGTTTTTCAAGTCACTCCTAAATCCATCACATCTTTGGAGTCCCTGAAGACCACCATGAGGAGACAACATAACCATCTTACAGAAGAGAAGGCCGAGCCTGGGAGAGGCCAGATAAGTGACTTGAACCCTGAGGTCTGGTGTGATAACCCGCAGGTGTGGGCTCTGGAAATGACCGTGAGGCGGCTTCTCGTCCAACGCCACGTCTTCCGATTGATAAGCTACTGTATCTCAAAGGACTAGCCCATAATAGCTTCCCCATTTTCTGGCTTGATAGTTCAAGTACCTTGGGATACGAGATGCCAGCAATCAGATATGCTCCAGTAATCAGCAGCAAATAGTTCTGTCTGTGAACTTTTCTCAGTTTGCCAAATGCCTCCTAATCCGACCACCTTAATATAAATTGCTCTAAAATATTATTTTATGAATATACAGTATCCAATAACAAATAGTATCTTTTGGTGAAATTAATTTCAATTTAGCCTTAACTAATACTAAATTGCTATGGAATTATATATTACATACACATTACTACAGAAAGAAGTTCATCGTGATTAATGTTATTACAGTGAACACCAAAGGAATTAATAATGATTTGCAGTTATTATAAAGTGGTACTGGTGTAGGGAAAAAGGTTAAGTCTAATTAAATTCTGGCAACCACTTTAGGGCTCCGCAGCAATGAGGATGCTGGGTTTTATGTTAATTAATTCTATATGAAAGGTTACTGAAGTGTTTTAATATTGTTCAAAGAGCCACGTTTTTACTGCCTGTGTGTGTTTTGATATTTTTTCACAGTGACCTGCCAGCACGGGCAGGGTGTTACATTCTTGGGAATCACCAGGTGTTGGGAGGCCGGGTGGTTTCCTATTCTGATGTCAGAGTAGCTGTGCTTGATGGTGAAGCCAGCGCCTCCCTGTTCCCTCCAATGGCCCATGCTGGACAATGCATGACTTTTCTATGGAAATTCCTGAGCTGCTTCCTGGGTTACACACGGCTCCGCAGTCCTCCCTTCACACGGGCAGAGAGGGCAGCCTGGGCATCCCAGAAGCGCCCCACCTTCCCCAAAACAGGACTCGGGCAGCACAGCACCTGATATTCCACTGCTGAGAGTGGAAGTCAGTGTGGCCGAGCTCAGGCTTGGGACAATCTGAAGAATCAGGCTTCACTGTGGTTCTGCAGTTCATTTTCTTTGTCACTTGGGACAAGTCATTTAAATTCTGAGTCTGAATTTCCTTAGACTTCATGGCATTGTTTTCAGGATCAAATCAGAAAATGGATAAAAAGGAGAGGCTGGAAGCTCTATGAGCAAACAAATGAGTGTGGTTATTTGTGACTCCTCCCCTGGGCGAAGTTCCACTCTTAACACGTCTAATTCCTATAACCAGTTTTATATACACCTCAAAGATGAGACATAATTTAAATTTAAATATTGCTTCTATTTCATGCCACCCAGAAATGTTTAATCTTATATTTTAGATAGTAATGGATAGAAAGTTGTTCTATTTAAGCAGATTTTCGAGTGCTCAATTGTTTAAGTTCATCAAAGCAAACAAGTTGGTATCTCTGATTGTCTCGTGTCTATGAGCCCAGGGCCTAGCTTAATGCTTGGCACAGAGTAAAGGCTCAATAAATTTTGATGGAAAGAATGGATGGACAGATGGATAGCTGGATGTATGGACAAATGAATAGATAGATGGACAGATGGATGGATGGATGGATGGATTGATGGATGGATGAATGGATGGATGGATGGATAGGTGGATGACCAGATGGATAGATGGATGGATGGATAGGTGGATGGATAGATGGGTAGATGGACAGATAGATAGATGCATAGATGGATGAATGAATAGATAGAAGGACAGATGGATGGATGAATGGATGGATGGATGGATAGGTGGATGACCAGATGGATAGATGGATGGATAGAAAGACAGATGAACAGGGGCATAGATGGATACTGGATGGATGGGTAGACAGATGGATAGATGGATCCATAGATGGGTATCTGACCCTGATTTCACCTATACGACCCAATACAGACGTAGTGTCTCTGATAATCCATCAAGGTCAAATCTGAATCCCAACCCTGGCCTTGGCAATCATTCTGCCAGTCTTGCAGGCAGCGGCGGGAGCAAGATGGGCTTTGGCAAATCTGCCTTCAACATTCCCCTCCTGCGTACTGTTCCTCACACTCAAATGCCTCTCCAGCACCCAGCTTCAAGTTGCCTTCCCAATGTTTATTTCTAAAGTCCTGAACCCTGGAAAGCCTTCCCTGACCCCTTATCCCAGTCCATAAGGGTCTTTCCCTCCTCTGGGCCCATAGAAAGGGAATGTCTAGCCCAGAGGTTCTCAAATTAGGGAGCATGAGAATCACCTGGAGGGCCTGTTATGCAGATCACTGGGCCCTACCCCAAGTTTTTGATTCAGTAGGTATGGGAAGGGGCTTGAGATGCCCATTTCAGCAAGTTCCCAGAAGATGCTGTTGCTGCTGGTCCAGGGACCACACTTTGAGAAGATAGGGTCTAGCCCATCAATCCCTGCAGAACTTACAGGCAGTAAGTAACTTTGTTTGCCAGAGGAGGGTTATTTCCAGAAAGGAGTTTGTTGAACACTGACATGGCACCTCCTTTCTTCCTTACAGCAACCCCCCAAAGATAGTGCCATTACCGCCCTCAGTTTTCAGAAGAGGGAGCAGGCTCTCAGGAGGGAACAGTCCAGTTAAGGCCATGGGAGTCCAGTTACTGGTATTAGCACAGTGAAATGCACAGTCTGTGAGCTCCACAGTGTCTCACGGTGGTGGGTGGAGAGCAGTGGGTGAGTTGATTCATTAAGGGTCAAGTGCAGAAAGGACCTGGGAAAGGAGAGTCTAGCCCAGGTCACACAATCAGCTCCATGACCCTTGGCAGGTCAGTCACCCCCTCTGGGTCTCCTAGGTCATCGCACGCAGAGCTCGTGCCCTCGTTTCCACCTCCGCCTTCTGTGCAGGTGCCAGTCTGCATCCGGAGAGCCAGGCCTCCCGTGGGCCAGAGCGTCGGAGAGCCTCGTGCAGTGGGCTTCCCTCTGGGGCTTCCTGCCCCCCACACCACCCAGGATAGCAGGGAGGGGGCACAAGGCCACCTCCTTGGCCCCTTTCCATCCCTCAGCACCAGAGGCATCTAATTGATCCTCCTGTGGCCTTTACAGGGCCAGGGAGGAAGTTACCAGAAGCCAGAAATGCAGGCAACCAGTTCCTGATTTAAAGGAAACCTATTGTGTCAGAAGTTATTTAAAAAAAAAAAAAAAACGTGGCTTCTCCAGTGAACTCCACATTTCAGGGCTGTGTCATCAGCCCTGAATCCATTCCGAGTCCATTAGCAGCCAGAGTGCTGGCGCAGAGGCACCCAGACTCCTCGGAACCTCCAGAGCGAATCCCCAGAGAGCTGACTCAGCCCTTTGTCCTCACGGAGGACATTGGATTCCAGGGCTCGGAGGGCGGCAGGTCTGCATCCAGAGGCCCCGAGAAACAAAGGACGCTGCCAAGGAGGGAGGCGGCCCACAGCGCCCTTCCAGAGAAAAGGGAGGACCCGGGAAAAGGACAGAGAGGGGAGGAAGAATTGACTTATCGCCCCCAGCTCCGCGGCAGGCGCTGTGCGTGGTTGTTAATCTCAACAACAACAAGGTGCACGGTAGATATTGTTATCCCCATCTGACAGTTGCCACAGCCAAGGCTCAGACTGTGGAGTGACTTATGTAACTAGGTGGATGTGGGCGAGTGACAGAGCATAAATTCAGATTCAGACATGTCTAACCTCTAAAGCCACGCACATTTCACTGTCCCAGGCAGTGACTCGGGTTGGCCGCCAAGAAAGATCTACGAGGGAAGAGAGGTGCCATGGCGAGTGGCCCTGGACCATTGCCTGGTCTCACCTGGGCGGCGCACCCTGGATACCCAGCTAAGGCTCACCCTGGATACCCAGCTAAGGCTCACCCTGGATACCCAGCTAAGGCTCACCCTGGATACCCAGCTAAGGCTCACCAGATGCCAAGCCTGAGAACACTTCTTCCCTGCAGAAGAACGTGCTCAACGGACTGGAGTTTGGGACAGTTTAGATGAGACATCATTCATTTGTGGGTATTTGTCTTTATGCAAATCTACAAGTCATACACTTGAGAAGGATTTGGGATCTGTACTGCACGGCTTACATGCCGCCATATCATTTAATCCTTAGAGTGTCTTTTTGAGGTAGGTATTATTCTTACAAACCAAGGCCAGCCCAAGTCACACTGCTAGAAAATGGCAGGCGCGGGCTTCCAAATCCTCTCCTCCCAAATCCACATCTTCGTCCTTGTCCTCGGCAGCCTCTGGTCTCCTCGGGGACAACGTGGCTGTCGACCTTCCTATTGTTCCTCTGGAGCCTGGTGTCCAGTCCCTGCCCCCAGCTGGTCTGTCCCCTGCCCCAGGGGACAAGCACAGAGCAGGCCCCGAGGCCCACTCCCCATGGAATGAAGCTGCCATGGCCAGCACATGGCCCTCTGGACTCCACCTGGTGGACCTCAGCCCAGACCCCCAGTCTTGGGGGACTCACAACCTGGGAGGAGGCCAACATTAAACAAACTGCCACCTTGCTACCAGAGCAGCTAGCAGAGGGCCTGGTCTGGTCCGAGTGGGCGGGGAGGGCTGCCGTTTGCACTGGCATCTGAAGGGGAAGAGGGCTTCCCTGGGTGGAGGATGCAGGAGAACGAAAGGGTGTCCCAGGCCGAGGACGGGCACATGCAAAGGCTGGTGGTGACAGATACCAAAGTTTTCACAGAGGAGATGAAGCCAGGGTGTGCAGAGCTTGGGGTTCAGAGGGTGAGAGTTGAGAAGAGGCTGCTACAGAGGTGGGCAGGGGCCCACTATGTTGGCTGAGCATTTGGGGTCACCTGAAACTGATGGGAAGACACTGCGGTCTTTCAGCAGGGGTGACGTGGTCAGGTCCGTGCCGTTTTCTCCATGGCCGCTGGGAGTGGAGGGCGGGTGTGCCGCATGTCCCTTAGTGCACACAGTGAACCCACAAGGCAGTAGTGTCACCCGAAGCGCAGATGAGGACTGTGTGGTACAAGAGCCCTGATGGGCCAGTCTCACCCTAAAACAAGCACAGATGCAGACAGGCCTGTACTTTGACAATTCCCTGCTCTCCAGGAAGCTTCGCTGACACTCTCCAGCTCAGTGGGCGGGCTCTGCAGGCTGGCTCTCAGCCTCCAGGTAGCTCCAGGTGTGTACCTGTATGCAATCTGGTATTTGCCCCATCCGCAAATAACCGCAGCAGGTTGCGATGTCCCTCCACCCGACCGTCAGCATCCTGAGCAGCGCTTTCTCTTCCTCAGCCCCACCTCCCTCCCGTCCACGCTGATCGGCACAGGCTGTAAGAGCAAGGGCCTGGCCAGAACCGTCCCCCAGAACTTTCTGCATTATCTGCTCAGGAGCCGCCAGCCACAGGGGCTGCCGACCATTGGAAATGCGGCTAGCGCAACTGAGGAATGGACTTTTTAATTTTCTTTTAATTAATTTAAATTTAAATAGCTACAAGACTAGACACTCCACAGGTAGGAAGGAAGGAAGGGAGGAGGGAGGGAGGGGGAGGAGGAGAAAATACTGATAATGCCCCGTTAGACAACAGCAAGGACAGCTACAGATTGGTGTGGGGCTGACATTCGAGCGCAGCCCCCAGGAGAGCCCCAGCCAAGGACCTGACGGACAGCAAGCGCTGTCGCCCTCCAAAGCCTCCAAAGTTACAACCACAGGCCCAAGAACGTCAGACAGAAAGGGCCCTTGGGTCCCAGCCCTCTTCTCTGGTCCCACAAATGGGAACTGAGCCCAGAGAAAAGAAGGGACTGGCCAGGGAGGCCCCCCAGGAGACAGCTCAGAGCCTGTGTCTCAGGTAAGCGAGGAGACGGCTCCGAGAGAGGGGAGGAGTCCCGGGGTCAGATGAGGATGCTGCGAGCTCTTGCCCGTCCCCTCCCTCCCTCCCCCCGCCTCCATCTCCGCATTAGCAATATATTTCCAGGACACTCTAATGAAGTACATCTTGAGTCTCCTTTTCACGGCTAATGAGGAGACAACAAGAATTTGACTAATACCAGTACAATTACTGGAGCAGTGAAGCGAGGGCCTCTGATTAGACGTGATAATTTGCAAGGCTGGGCTCTTCACATTAAGTTTGCAAACAGTTTAAAAATCACTTCCTCTGTTTATCCAGCTAATCCCTGTTTAATGACTCCAGACCCGAGGAAAGAAAGGGGAAATGTCTCTTTAAAAATTAATAAATAAATAAATTAAAACACTAACAACCCAACCCTTATTTGCAGAGACAAGAGAGGTGGCAGAAGTGCAACTGATTGTCATCTTTTCAGGCAGACTCCGCCAACACTGCAAGGCTGCGAAGGACTTTGCTGTCCCCAAACCGTGGTCATCGCATGAGCGTCAGCCACTGACCCAGCCCGGCCACTCCTTCCCTAACAGAACTGCCTGTCCAGCAGGGAGAGACAAGATCACCTCCCCGCCCGTGGGTCTGCTGGCCCAATTCGGGAACTGCTGTGGGTGGTCACCAGTCTCCAAATGCTGTTGGAAAAGAGACAAAGGTGAAATTCCATCGTAGTGGAAGGTTCTTCATAATCTTACCAAGCAAAGTGTGGTCCCCGCACGAGCAGCACAGGAATCACCTGGGAGCTCGTCACACACACACAGCCTCAGACCCAACCCAGACCTGCTGCTGCAGAATCTGCCTTTGCACAAGCTCCCTTGGGTGACACACAGGCGCTGATGTTTGAGACGTGCTGCTTTATGACATATCATTTTCCTGTCTCCAAGGGTGACCCAGAGACGAGCGGCTTTGTTGATTTCCATACTATCGATTCTGCAGATCCGTGCTCGTCCACGGCACATCCCACAGAGCCTCGTGGCAGGGATTATGCACTAGAAGAGCACATTTGGGAAACCCTTGGTTAAAGCAAACTAAAATCATTTGTTTATTGCAGATTTCGCAGCATCTTTACAATACCAATAAGCATTCTGATGTCCACGAGGGGAGGTACTGTCTGAGGTGTTTCCCACACTCCCTTGATGAGGGAACCCCCTTGGTACACGTGAGCCATCTCTGGCTCCCAGCCGCCCACTGAGGGCCAGTTTAGGAAGGGCTACTACAGACGGTGGCCGATCTCACCAGACAAATGCAGTTCTCTGGTCCCAGTCAAGGGAGCAGTTTCCTCTACCACAAAGGTACATCCAGAAAAACAAGCTAAGGGCTCCAAGAGTCCATCAGAATGACTTCTCCAACCCATCGCCTTCCTCCAGCGCTCTTACCTTCGAGTAGGAAAACCCATCCAAGAATCAAATATCCAACTAAGACCATCAAACCCAGGCACTCGGGAAAGGAGAGGATCAGCAGGTGGAAGGAGGGGATACCACTCTCTTTCCCTAATAATGCTCACTAGAGGTGGCGGCATTCACGCCATTTCTCTTCCAGTTCTTGTCAAAGTAAACAAAATGACCTAAGGGCTAAGGACTAAGGACTGCTGCAGGGTGATATGTGAGTCTCAGGCTGTGCCTGGATCTCTGTGCCCTCAATCCCTATCAAATCTGCACAAGAGCCTAGAGGAGGCAGGTTGATTAGGCCCATTTTACAGATGAAGACAATGAGCCCAGCCCACCAAGGTTCTATGGCGTGTTCAGGTTGACCCAGCTAAGCAAGAG
>RJWJ010043048.1:0-12760 GCA_004363605.1 Indri indri | reverse complement strand
ATTATTATTTTTTTTTTCAGTTTTAGAAAAGGCTTCATGATACATAAAAGTTACATCTTATAAATGTTATATAACTCTCAACACAGTCACAAAAATGTCCTATTGCATTTATTTTTAAAACAATAGTGTTAAGTTGATTTATGCAGATAATGCAATTATGCATAGTTCTTATTCTTTCATTTGCTTTATGCCGTTTAAACTATACACATCAATTTGTTCCATTTTGCCAAGTAAAATTTTCCCCGGAGTTGCAAGGCACACTAGAAAGGGATTTGTATTGGAAGTCCGAAATCACTTGGTATTGGGGACCATGATGTAGTTTTAACTTTGCCAGGCTTATCCCACCATTAGAGTTATCCATACCAACCACAAAGAGGTCAGGAATGACAAGGACTGATCTAGGGTTGGAAATTGACATGGGTTATTTTAGGAGAGAAGAATGGGACAATAACTCTAGGACCAAGAAGCTAACTTTAAACTTTGAAAGTGGCACTTATTATTGAAAATTATAAAAAATACAAAATTCCAAGTGGGTAAATATATGTCCCTGTGACTCTCAATTTCTCTAACTTCACTTGAAGTTCTTTGTTCATTGTGGTCTTTAATAATAAGAAATGCTAACTCCAAGAATCAAGAGCCATAATTTATTTTACTTTGCACCAGTCAGTTGGGAACAAAATCCATATTCTACTCAATTACTCAATATCTAGCCATCACATAAGTGTTTGTTTTTTTGTTGTCTCACAATAATAAACTCTTTTTTTCTGATTCTCCTGTTGTTATACAGCATAAAACAATCCTGGTCATAACTTTCTGTATAATCTATAAAGTGAATTGCATGAATATGTTTATTTATGATTTTATAGTTGACTCATAGCTTAACTATACTGTGAATTGGGTTGGCATTTAGTGTACTCTGCTAATAAAAACAAATCTAACTTTATTCATATGTACTAGGTTTTTCACCAAGTGGGAAAAAAATGACTTCTTTCAACTAAATGATTGTTACTTGGATACTGTGGAAATAAAGAAAGACCATGTAAATGAGACAAGGAAAAGGTGTTTATTTAAATCTTGCTATGGCAAGGGATTCAGCCACCATCACTTATGTTTAGCAGAGACTCAACTGCAGGCAGGGAAGTTTGAAAAATTTATTGTGGAAAATACTTCAGGTATGGTCTAATAGGAGGTTGTTGGCATGAAGAAGTTGAAGACCGGGTAAATAGAAGTGGAACATTTCATGAGATTGATTTAAAAGTATATTTGGCTTTTTCTAGTTGGTCTAATGCCTCTGATAAGGAAAAAAAATTAGGAAAGCAAGAAGTTATTGACCAAGTCCTGGTCCTTTGGGGCTCTTTGTTGCAGAAGTAAAGGTTTGGCTTCTAGGGCATTTGCTGCGGTGGTTGTGGGTCAGAATTATATTTTTATATATGATCTGGCCATTTTACATTTGTATATTTAGTCTCTTAGTCCTCTCTTTTTATCATTTTCTCAATGGTGAGGGGTTGAACAATTCAGGGAAGCCTAGAAATCAAGACCTCGCTGTTGAGAGATTGTTCAGTCACCTCCACAGTGACTGTACTGCCAGATTTTCTTGACCTTTTTGTTATTGTATCATGATGGAGATCATGTGATGAGGAAACAACTGCAGAAAAACATGTAAGGTTTTGCAGAGAATACAATGGACTAGCATTAAAAACACTATAATAAAAAACAAACAAAAATAATAAATAGTCCCTGTAAGCTGCTTCAGAACCAGGAATCCCAGTGGCCCAACCCATGTCAAAAGAATAAGTCCTGTAGGTCATGAGGATGAATCTTAGAGAAATAATAAAAAGCTTTTACCTTAAGGCGATGTATAACCTGTTCCACCTTACCTTTTATTAATCCAGGCATAGCGAGAAGCATTATCAATGGCACAGATGCCACCATGACTAGCCAATGAGAAATCTAGCGCAGTGTTATTTTCCTTCACTACTTGTGGCAATGAATTAAGACCGATCTGTATTCCATCTAGGGCAGAGGTGGTACCATTAATAACTTCTGTCATTTAGTGATATGTTTCATATAGTCTTTTCTATTTGTATGATTCCCACCAATGGGAACACGGCTTTTATTTTTTTAAATAAGCAATGAGTCAGCAATACAGGTAGTGTGCCTGAATAACCAAGGATGGCCTCATTTTGGAGTTCACATCTGAATCAGAATTTCCAGGCTTGGTATTTTATTTAATTAAAGTTGCTGAGTACAGAGAAGTCTCAGAATACTATTTTTTTGTGCATGAGGGGTTAGTCCAGGGCAAATAGAACCAATTGTCCTGACCACAAGAAAATATTTGTCCAGTAAGGATACAAAGAGATCGGGGTGGGGGGAGGCAAAAAATAAAAAATCTGCTCGCAGCATGAGGTCAGACGTTACCTGGGCTACATATGTGAATCCATTTTTGTCTTCCAGGTGGCAAGTATTTTGCCCTTCACTCTAAAAAATTGCTGAATTTAAGCTACAACTCTTATAGTCTCTAAAAACTACTTGATTTTGTGTTTTCGACCTGAGGCATACAAATTTTTATATCAATTGATCAAGGCACACACCTCATGAGAGCCATTACAAAAGAACTCTGTACTAAAAAACTACACTGCTGACCTCCTTAAATTAAAATTAGAAAAACTCCCAGAAACTCTTGAGGTCCCTTGGATGAAGGTACTCCCACTAGCACTTACGGTTCTCCCTCTCAGGGACACATCCATTTTCTCCCTATGAACTAGTAACAGGAAGCCCCATGTGTTTAAATATTTCACGTCCAATACTAAAAATGCTTGTCCAAACCATTCTTAAAATACACATATAGTAACTATAACATATTCAAATTCCAGGGAGGGTAGAAGCTGTATAAAATTCAACTGAAGGTATTCCAAGGGCCCTTGGGGTTTGGCTCCTGGCCATGCCCCACCTTTACAGGTTTTTAAGGATTATGTTATTGACAGGCAATACATAACCTGAAAATAACCTCAGCTGTGATTTTACAGATTTTCCACTAATGTTGATTTAATATAGTAACCATTTTTCTCTATGCCGTGAGTAGTAGTTTCATGGAAAAATTTAGCTAAAAATCCATTCGAAATCATCTGATGACACTAAGCAGCTGTCTTGAGTGCCAAAGATGATCTGAGTAAAGGTTACAATCCGATTTTTCTCCGATCTTCTTTTTCAAAATCAGGGGCTAAATGTGGAAGTTGTAGCATGGCCTTTTTGAATTCCTTCAGATAATTTTCCTTTGAAGATTTCAATAAGATCTTGATCTTAATTAAGCCTGACTTATTTTGGTATAATGATCAGCTAGAACATTTCCTTTAGCTTCTGTACTATATCTTTTTTACATGGTTCTCAACCATTATAATAGTCACCTTTCTAGGCAGTAGAAGTGCGTTTAAGAGTGCCTTAACTTGCTGTCCATTTTTGATGTAGGTTCCAGCAGAGGTGAGACATCTTTGTTTCCAAAGCATCCCAATGTCATGTATTATTCCAAAAGTATACCTGCTATCTGTATGTATGTTTAATCTCTGGTCCCTGGCTAGTCGACAAGGTCTAGTAAATGCAACAGGTATGGCCATCCGGGTTGATTTTACCTAGTTAGAAAACTGCTATATTCTAATAGTAAGCTTAAATTAATGACAGCATATTCTAGTTAATAATCTCCAGTTTCAGTTTTGAGGTATAATTGAATAATACTAGGTTATGATTATCAACCGATGTTCTTATTATTCCAGTTGGGGCGGGAGAGTGGCATTGTTTAGAGTGTTGCAGCAGTGCATAATAATGTGAGAGGGAGAGAATAACAGTCTTATTGTGTGTGTGTGAGAGAGAGAGAGCAATAGAGTCTAATGAATGGTTAATTGACTGGCTGAAAAGTGTTGCACGTTCTTGATCAGAAGTAATGTCTGTACTACGTAAGAAAGCATCGGGCAAGCAAGGGACTTAGGAGTAGTTCACCAGAAGCATAGCCTCAAAAAGTTTTATAGGGACAGCTATTGCCCTAAAACGAGTGAAATAAATCTTTGCAACTAGGCCAAGGGGAAGTTATAGTAAATAATGGGTGCTTTTATGTTTAGTTGAGTTAAAACCTCAAGGACTTGTCCTGATCTTTAATACACAAATAGAAAAAAATGGCTTTTTATAGTTAGTGCTGCCTAGGGAAGGAGGCTGTAGAAAACCTTTTCAATGTTAGAGAGGCCTTCTTGTCTTTGGCCTCCCAGAGAAGAGAGTGTGTTACCAAGCACTTAGTTCATAAAGAGATATTGCAATCCCAGAAAACATTGGCACCCATTACATGCAATATCCAGTTAAACCTGGAAATCTTCTACTATCATTTTTAGGGATGTAGGATAAGATTAAACAGTCTTCAGTCTATCAGGAGAGAATATTTTGTTTATATTTTTTCTGACAAGATATGTCATGTTCTAAATAATGGACACTGTTTTGGGAAAATTGTGGTTTATCTTTTGAAACTTTATGCTTCTTCTCTGCTAAAGCTGAGAGAAAAAAAAGTGTAATCATTTTAAAAGATTTCCTTGTTTTCTTAAAAAAGTAGTATATCATCACATGTTCTCCCATAAATGAATCACAAAAGAAATTGAAATCATCTAAGTCTTGATTTAGGACTTAGGAAAACTAGGAGGGGTATTTGATGAATCCCCAGAGAATGACTGTCCAGATATATTGTGTTTCTTCCAGGAAAAGGCAAAAACATGTTGATTTTCCTGTTCTAGAGGCACACTGAAAAAGGTAGATCAAAGATATATTATAGTGAGTCAAGATTCTTTTGATAACAGGATACTCTTTGTGTTAGTTACTACCAGGAAAAGATGGATAACAAATTTGTTGATGGTCCTGAGATCCTGAACAAACTGATATCTTCAACCATTTGATTTCTTTCTGGTAGAAAGGGAGTGTTACAAGGGTATGAGCAGATCTTTGGATATATGAGCAGATCTTCAACTGCAGTTTTAGATCCTTCTTTTGCCTCTGGATTTAAGGGATATTGGGGATATTGGGAAAGTTTGGTTAGCAATTTGGTAGACTCTATCTGAATTTTATTAGATTTTGTTATAACTCTATTCCCTACATCACTGGAAAGTCCAGTGCAACCTGACGGTGGCTGTCTGCCAGTGCAAACCTGAAAATCTGATGTCCTCTGGCAGGTGGAAACAATGATCTCTCTGGATCACGTCAAAGTTCTGAAAACAAAAACAACAAAATCAAGACAGAACTTCATTCAGTTTTATTGATAACCCACAATAAACTTTGTCCAAATGGACAGAGGTCCAGGGAGAACTTCAAACTCAACATACTGTGAGGCTCACTCAAAACATGGGTTTATAGGCCTGTGCCTCTGTTCTAATCTGTGATTCTTTTTTTTTTTTTAAGACTAACAACATTTTTAGACAGTACAACACAAAACAGTAACACAGAAGACTGCAAAAAGAAATTTTAAAAATGGCCCGATTCTAACAATGATACCAAACAGATGGGAACCAACAACTAAAACCAGGACAAAACCGAGGATAAATAGCCAAAGAACTCAGTGCAAAGAGAACAGAGTTCAGGCCAGGTGCTGACTTATGACAAGGCACAAGGAGCCTTTTCGAGTAATGCCACTGGCTGAAGGTTGGGTTCCATGATGACAGGCAATATGGACCATGTCTTGGAACCTCCAGAAAAAACTGTGAAAATGAATGAAGACAACCCAAACAAAAGCAAACAGAATATATTCATTCAGAGGTTACAATAGAAAGGAAGTCAGCTGCTATCACTTGCATTTGACGGAGACTCAAAGGCAGTTAGGAAAGTGCGAGAACTTTATGGTGGAAAAAATTTGCCCTAATTGCAGGCCATTGGCATGGGGAAGCTGTATGCTGGCTATTATAGAAAGAAGCAGGGATGTGTATGTGATTGGTTAGAGGTATATATTTTGCTTTCTGTGGGTGCTCCTAAGTTGAAAGCATAGGCAAAAATTAGTTAAGCAAGCTGGCAATTAATGGCCAACTACTGGCTGTATTGGATTGACTTCTGTAGAAGTTGTGGTTTGGCTTCTTGGGCTGGTTGCAGTAGACGTGGGGGGTCTAGATAGAAACATGTAGGGTAGGAAAATTAGGATATAAATCTTCTGGCCTTTGCCTATTTCTATATTCAGCCTCTCAAGACCTTTGTGGATGACTAAAATGTATGTTGTAATTGTTTTGTCGTTGTATAGCAGCAAAGTTCATAATAGACTATGAGAAACAAAGTATACAATGGAACAATTTTTCTCCTGTTCTCTGTATAAAATACTAACTTTCAAAGAAGGTGAAACTCAGTGACATATTTCCCTATGTTTTGTGGGACTATCCTGTTCCTAATTAGAGTCATTGTCAAGGCAGAAATTAGAGGATTACATGTTTTCTACAGAGTATGAGAGGACTGGAAAACAAAATCTTCTAAAATATCATGTGAGTTGGATCTCAGCATTTAGTTTGTACCTTAGGCAAAATAAAATTAAAAAACAAAAACGAGAACTGCTGAAAGTAAACAGAATGAACGATAACAGATTACTTATACAGGGTGCATGAAAAATTGTTGTAGCATCAGAGAGAGCAAGTTCTCGAATGGGAAAAAGGTGTAGAGAGAAAAGAAAGATGATAGAGTGGTTATCTTGACATTCAGGAGAGAATGTGATTTCTAATTGTTATCTGTTGGTGGTGCTTAGATGCAACAGGAAATAAAATCCAACTTTTAAATTAATATATTTAAAATTAAGAAAACCATTCCCTGAGATCTGTCTCCAGAAGAGATTACAGTGCCCAAAATTTAGAGTGTATTAATTTGAAATGCATTGCATGTGTTAAATGCACCAAGCATCAATTTAGCATGATGACTGTTCTAGTTAGAGGAATAATAACTTGAAACTGGACAGAAGCTCAATTAAACAATAATAGAATTTTTTTACTGTTGTGTTGATTCAATTTTACTAATTTTGACTGCATTCTGATATTATATCTAATCAAATGTTAAATACATTTTATGAATGTGCATTTCTTGATACTACAAAAAATAGTACATGAAATATGTAGTTTGTTTAATATTCCATATTTAGTAGTTTTAAAAAATTTCCTTATTTTATTTCATTTTTTAAACTTTTCTCTGTAGCAAAATTCCTGGAATCATTTTTAAAAAGGTAAAAATTTTCTACTTCTATTAATTACCAACACACTCCTCCTGAACACATTCTGTTTTCTTTAGCTTTCTGTTTAAATTCCATTACACAAAATCCATTTAATTTTATCCTACATAAATATTATCATAATAATTTTAATGTATTTTTATGTTACTGCTCTTAGTTAATTGTGTAATTTAGAGCACTCTGATTGATTTTTAACAAGGTTTAAATATTGCTCCTCATTGCATGAGGAAAACTGTTTAGCATTTCTAAAAGCAATTTTTGTATGCAAGATTCCTCAGATTCAAAGAGAACAAATAGTTTAAATAATGATAACACCATTTTTTAAGCTCAGTTACATCGTTTACTATAAAATTCAATTTATTAATTGAAAAATGACCCCTATGTTCAATAAAAGCTGTGACCAGTATATATTGAGCCATAGGAAAATATATTACTTTATATTTCAACATGTAAGTTTTGCTTGATAAGAACTATGGGCTAATCCTGAACTCTAGAGGGCAGTATCAAGTATACATTGAAAAGTGCTGGAATATTAGACCACACACAAGGGAGAGTTTCCAGTTTTGCCTTAGTATTGCTGATGGATAGGTATCCTATTCTACTTTTTTGAGATTAGGTTTCTGTTTCTATTATCTCTAAGTAATGTTTTAATAGAACCATACCACTGTGAATACATTCACAAATGATGTAACCGAAACGTGTGATAAATACGCTTTTTATTTTAAAGTATGCATTAATAACTAATACAACAAATACTTCAGCAGTAAGGCAAGAAACAGCAAATTTGAAGTACATGTACAAGCTCCATGAAATAGAGATGATCAATCCCCAAGCTTCTCTAAATCCTAACACCAAAGCATGTCATTTTTGAAAGATGGCTAAACTTATGTTAAAAAACAAAGTATACAAAGTTATATTATTGCTGTACTACATTAATTAGGAAGGATCAACTAGAGTATGTATAAAAAGTACTTGTTTATCAATAAGTATGTTGAGTTAACTATCTAAATGTAAACAAAGCTGGTATTTCATGTGGGGTAGGAAAATTAAGATATAGATCTGCTGAACTTTAGGAATGAAAAAGCTCTTTCACCAGTTGGATTTGCACACAAAGTATTTGTAAATGCCTTCTTGTAAAACAACTGGTAAAATGATAGCTCATCATGGAGGTGGAGGGAGTCAGGGATAGTTGGGTTGCTGAGAAAAAAATCCTTGAAATCACACCACATTTCACTGAAGCATTATTCACAATTGTCAAGACGTGCAATCAACCTAAGTGTCCATCAATGGATGAATGGATCAAGAAATTGGATCTATATGTTTTTTTTCTGTATACAAAATAGGATATAGTTCAGCCCTACAAAGGAAATCCTGTTATTTGCAACACTACTGATGAACCTGGAGGGCATTATATTAAGTAAAATAAACACAGATAGACAAATACAGCATGATCTCACGTACATGTAAAAAATATAAAAAAGTTGAACTCAGAAGAGTAGAATGGTGGTTAACAGGGGCTTGGGAGGGAGTTGGTTGAGAAGATGTTCAAAGGCCATGAAATTTCATTTAGATAAGAGGAATAAGTTTGAGACAGCTATTGTACAACATAGTGAGCATAATTAATAACAATGTATTGTATTCTTGAAAATTGCTAACAGTAGATTTTAAGAATTTTCACCACAAAATAATAATAAATATATGAGGTAATACGTATGGTAATAGCTTGATTTAGGCCCTCCACAATGCACCCATATTTTAAAACATCATATTGTACAAAGTTAATAAATGTAACTTTTATTTATAAATTAAAAGGAATAAATAAATGAAAAAAAATTATACCACATGAGGACACCGTTAATTTTGCCACTCAATACTAAGTTATTTTGAAGAATTTATTTTTTTGCTTTTTTTGAAGCTTCATTCTCTGCTACAGAAAATGGGAACTAATGATCCTCTCCACCTCATAGGGCTTATTAAAAAAAATTATTAATGTTATTATCTCAGTGTTGGCACCCAAGTATTTAGATTCCTGATCCTACTCATATGACATATTTTATCAGAATCGTATTTTAATAGATGATGTTAGGGACAGATGCAGGTTGCAGCACTAACCACAGGAAAAGAGGAGGGGGGCAAAAATAAGGAGGCCAATGAGCATTTAGAACCTAACCTGCAACAGCATAAACTTGAGGTTGCGGACTTTTCTCCGCAGGAGCATGAACAGAATAGGAGCTCATGTCCAAAGGTAACCTTTTCTGCATTAACGTACATTAACAAAGTAAAAATCACACTCATCAGCCTCAGGAGCTTTTATAATTGTCATGGCCACCCCTGGAAGTAACTGTATAAGGATAAAACTGGGGAGGGCCCTTAGCTCTAAGCACTCTCCACCCTTTTCCCAGAGAAATAATGAATATTCCACCCACCATTTAGCATATCATAAGGTGTAGACATAAAAGTAGAAATGCGGTTAGACTCCAGTGTCTTCTTCACTCACAGAGATAGACCCGTTTCCCCTCAGGAAACATGCTTTCACTTTTTATTTCTGTACTAAAAAGCCTGCAATAAAAGCTGCTTGTGTGGAAGTGCTTGTGTCTGTCATCCCACTGTGTCACTGGCCTGGCTTGTGATACTTCCAAACCAGGAGCCAAAGAACCAGGCCAACATCCCTCAAAAAAATCAACCCTGACAAAAAGACTAATATGGAACAGTGTAAATTAAAAAATAATGCAATCATATATGTGAATGCAATTCATATATGTATAATATTTTTGTGTACACACACACACACACACGCACACACCCCCCTAACCTTGAACATAGTCTCCTCTCTGGCATTCTATGTCTAAATTTCAATAATAGGAAATTTATTAAATATTAGTTCATGTGTTAGTTTCATGTAGCTGCTGTAACAAAATTCTACAACCTGGGTAGCTGTGGCTTACACAAGAGGAGCTCACTGTCTCACGAGTCTGGAGGCTGGAAGTCTGAAATCAAACTGTCAGCGGGGATTGATTTCCTCTGAGGACTCTGCAAGTGAGAGTCCATGGCTCTCTCCTACTTCCTGTAGCCTTAGTTGTTCCTTCACTTGTAGATAGCATTCTCCCTACTTCTTCACATCACACTCCCACTGCCCTTGTCTGTCTCTTGTCTGAATTTCCCGTTAATGACACCAGTCATATCGGATTAGGGACCATTCTCATAAGCTCATCTTAACTTGAATACCTGCAAAGATCTTATTTCTAAATATTCTCACACTCACAGGTACAGGATGTTAGTAAAATGTCTTTTGTGGTGACACAATTCAACTCATAACACTTCATCAATATTAGCATTTTAGCAACTATATACATGAAGATATAAGAATTTGGTTATATTTACATTTAAAAATTATTTCTTCCTCTATGTCTCCATTCAAATTTGAATATTCAAAAATGATTTAATATCTTTATGCAGTTACATTTAGATGAAAGAAAAATGAGTAGACATACGTAATAATACATATGCTTATTGATTTTTTAGCATTAAATTAAGGTTCCCTAAGGTTCTTAATTATTGTTAACATAGTTAAAAAATGTCAAATGTAGCAAAGTATTATTTCTTTGTCCATTACTGAAGCAACTGTTCACATTCTATCCCCTATATTGTACTATCATAGCTGGGAATTCAAGGGAAAATGCCTGACATCTACTTTAAGATATAAAGTTCATGTTAGCTGAGTTGCAAGTAGTACAAACACAAATAAAGTCAACTAGGTTGAAGGTTGTAATAAGATTCAGGAGATCATGTTATTACGGAAAGCAAAGACCTGGAAAGGACAGAGGCTATGTATTCCATGGACCATAAATAAAATACCCTATATAGTTAGGTCCCTATCTTTCTTAAGATCAGATTTTTTTCTTTAGTTTTGAGGAAAAAATAAAGGTCCTGAATAATTCAATTTTATCAGTGACCTGATCCGAAATAATTACAAAATGAAAGAGGACTCTGAGAAGTCAGAGAGAAGAAAGGAATGCATCTCCAGTGAAGCCTAAGGATTATCTTTGAATGTCATACAAATAAACTACATCTACCTTTCTGGGAAATAAAGGAAACACATTTTCTCTAAAATTTTATATATATATATTTCACATGTGAGAGTAATAAAGAAATATCAATGGGAAAAATTTTATCTAAAGAGGTAAATTTTATAAAACTTCTACATGAATATAAAATGGAAAAAAGTTTATATGGTTACAAAATGGAAAAAGAACAGTGGTTACCTGTGTGTGTTGTTTTTTTATATTAAAGAACTTCAAATAAAGAACATATTGTATATTTTAAAATTGCTGAGAGTAAATTTCAAATATATCATCACAAAAAAATGATGGGTAAGTGAGGTGCTGGATATGCTAATTAGCTGGATTTAATCATTCCATATCATGTATATATATCAAAACATAATATTGTATCATAAATATGTATGATTATAATTTGTCAATTAAAATAATTTTAATAAAAAGAAGCTTGGGCTCACAAGCTCATCTTGTGGATTTATTAGTAATAAAGCACCTACTTTGTGCCAGCCATGGAGTTAAAAAAAAATTAAATTGCCAACTAGTTCAAAGTAATCAACAATAACGTTTTATGCACTTCAGTGTATCATTTTTTTCTACACAGTCTCATCTTTGAAACACTTCTGCAAATACCTTTATAGAATGCCTTACATAGTATGATCAGAAATATCTACTTTTTGATAGGCAATCTGGTAAGCCTGAAATATAGACTGCAGAGGTATAATTTCAGAAATACGGCAGTTCTGAGCTGTGAGGAAAGTAAGGCATGGCTGTGTGTATTGGCGCATGCAGCAAACTATGTTAGCAGGACCATTGAAATTTGTTGTTTGCTCACACTCTCTCTGTCTATTTTTAATATAAATTACTTATATTAAATTTCAACATTGAATAATATATATTAGATAATATATAATGTATAATTAATAATTATCTATACATTATATAATATATACACACATATATATTTTTGAATTATTCACCCTAATATAATAGATAGTGATATCAATATCAGGAACATGGCAGATTTTAGTATGTGAAATATATAGCTTAGACATATCTATGTTATCTAATGAAGCGTGCTTTACTGGAAGTTCTGTGGTTGCTTTTAAACTAGAGTGGAGAAAGGCAGTTTTTTTCCTTCAAAAATCATGTAGTTATGATTTAGGATTTGTGGAACGAATGGCAAAATCTAGATTAATCTGTTAGTTTCTTATAAAATTATATAAAATGTCACCATTTACAAATCTTAAAAAAAAAAATCAAGTCATGCCTATAGAAAATAGGAACCAAGTTAAATCTAGTTAGCAGTCCATAGTTTTCCAATCCTAGATCTAAACCACAAAAAGTTGTCTATATTAGTAAAAATTATTGATATTGAATATATGTACAGTTCCTCAATTATAGAAATCTCAATTAATTTTTTATCACTGTGCTTTCATCAGAGATTTTCCTCCTCTGTTTATATGGTAAAAAAGCATATATTAGTCCC
>RJWJ010043047.1:0-12757 GCA_004363605.1 Indri indri | reverse complement strand
AATATGGGGAAGGGAGAAAAAATATAAGACTCTGAAAATGAATCACAACGTCACGGAAAATCAGAAGCGTAGACTTTTTTACAAAGCAAGTCTTTCTTTTTACAGACAAGGAAGCCAGACTCAGTGAGGGAGGTCGGGAGCCTTGTCGAGCTGGGGCTGGATTGCGGGTGTGCGGGCAGAGCTGGGGCTCTGGGAGCGCAGCGGAGGAGGGGCGGCTGCAGGAAGGCAGGATGCTCCAGTGGCTGGGGTGGGGCAGGCCGAGGAGGCTTCTGCCGGATGCAGGCAGGCAGACACCTGGGTACAAGGGGCCAAAGTCCTCATTTATGGCTGTGGGGGAGTTAATGCGTAGTATGTCTAGGATATAAGCTTGACCATGACGCGAGACCCTGAGCACAGGCCTCCAGGAGCTGCTGGGAGCTGCTGCCAGGAGCTGTCACCGTGTCGGTGAGGATGCTGGCTCCCCCACCCTTCATCTGTGTCCTTGCCTGGGTGGGAGGCTTTTGGGGAAAAGCATCGCTGCCCCTCTCTGGGCCTCAGTTTCCCCATCTGTATAGTAAGGAATTTGGACAGATGGTCTCCGCAGCCCCTCAGCAGCAGGGTTCTCCGCTCCCTCCGCCACCATCCTGCAGGGAGCCTGAGCCTTCCTCTCTTGCCTCCGTTTTCCCATCAGTAATAATAGTAATAACAATAATAAAATAACTGCTAACATGTATTGAGCTTCATAAAGATGAAGAACCTGAGTCTGGGAGATTCAATGGCCCAAGGTCACAACCTGTAAATTGCAGGGGATTGAGCGGATCCCCTTTGAGGTCCCTGATTCTTTTTTTCCTTTATTTTTATTTACTTATTTTTTTTAGAGACAGGGTCACGCTGTGTCACCTAGGCTGGAGTAGAGCGTAGTGGCTCGATCATAGCTCACTGTAGTCTTGAACTCCTGGGCTCAAGTGATCCTCCTGCCTCAGCCTCCTGAGTAGCTGGGAGCCCAGGTGTGCACCACCACGCTTGGCTAACGATTCTTTGACTCTATACCTGACTCTGCCGCAGCTTGCTGCATGGCCTAGGACAAGTCTCTGCCCCTCTCTAAGCCTCAGTCTCCCTCGGCGTCTGTGGAGTGGGATCACAGGCGGCATCTTCTGAGGACGAGATGGTGTATTCATTTCCTAGAGCCGCCGTACCGAATTACCGCAAAATGGGTGGCTTAAAACAACAAACACTTGTTCTCTCCTGGTTTTGGAGGCTGGAGTGTGAAATCAAGGTGTCGGCAGGGCCGTGCCCTCTGACGTTGCTGGAGGGATCCTTCCTTGTCTCTCCCAGCTTCTGGTGGTCGCTGGCGATCCTTGGCATTTCTTGGCTGGTGGCAGCGTCGCTCTGATCTCTGTCTCCATCTTCACATGGCTTCTCCTTCGCGTGTCTGTGTCCAGATTTCCCTCCTCTTATTAGGACGTCAATTCATATTGGATTTAGGGTCCACCCTAAGCCAGTATGAACTCGTCTTGATTACATCTGCAAAGACCCTATTTTATTTTATTCATTTTTTCTGAGACAGAGTCTCGCTCCGTTGCCCGGGCTAGAGTGCCATGGTGTCAGCCTAGTTCACTGCAGCCTCCAACTCCTGGGCTCAAGCGATCCTCCTGCCTCAGCCCCCCAGAGTGCTAGGATTACAGGCGTGAGCCACCAGCCCTGGCCAAAAGACCCTATTTTAAATAGGTGACATTCACAAGTTCCAGGTGGATTTGGATTTTGGGGGCACGCTATTCAAGCCAGTGCAGGTGGGACTCAGGATGTGAACGTGACGGGGGGTCCTGCGTGGAGGGTCCGATGCTCTCCTCGCCCTGCCTCTCAGGGAGGACCTTTGCGGCCTGGAGTCTTTCCGGCCTTCTGCTTCCTCTGGTTCTTCCATCCCTCTCTCTTCTTTCCTCGTTCTCCTCCATAGTCCGCCCGATCCAAATCCCACATATTACAGACTGGGGAACCAAGGCCCAGAAGGAGACCAGGCTGGCCCCGGTTCGCTCAGTTAGGGGCAGAGCCAGAAGGAACCCTGGGCTCCCTGACTCCCAGCCCCCACCCAGGTCTATGAGCCACTCCAGCCCCCACCCATCTCTGCCTCCCTGTCTCTCTGGGCCTTAGACCTTGTTGAGCAGGGACAAGCTCCCAGGCCTGAACACATCTGCAGGTCTCAGCATCCCTATTTCTTAATGTCCCCTGACCCCCGGCCTTTCAAGGGCCCCTGCAACAGCCCCATCTCCATCCTTGGGGGCCCTGGGTTCTTGAGTTTCAGCCAGGCAGCCCCCAGACAGCTGCAAGGGGAGCGGGGATACTTTTCTCACCCCAGTCCCAGCCATCCCGTCCCTACCCTGACTGTTCCAGCGTCCTGGGTCGGGGGCAGGCTCCCGGGAGGAGATAGTCCCCAGACGCCGGGTGTCAGACACGCGCGTGCGCAGAGCGGAGCGCAGGTCTGTGAGTGCCGGCTGTGTGACCGGCACACCTGTGCTCTGCATCTCGTTTGAACCCCTTTGTGGGGGACTGTGACTGTCTTGTCGTCACTGGATAACCTCGTTTCCCTGAGGTGATGTTCTTCATCTGTCAGAGAAGAGCCTGAAGGAGTGTTTTAATCCAGTCTGTCTGTCTCCGAAATCTGAATCCAGCTGTCACATTAAGCACAGATCCGAGGGGTTAGGCCCCCAGCCTCCAGATCCCGCTTTCTCTAAAGCAGGGAGATTTTGCCCCGAGGGGACATCTGGCCCTGTCTGGGGATACTTTTGGTTGTCACAACTTGGGGGAGGGTGCTACCGGCACCCAGTGGGTAGAAGGCAGGGACGTTGCGCAAAACCCTACAGGACAGCCCCACGACAGGAGCCATTGCGCCCCAAAGGCCAGCAGAGCCAAGGCTGAGGAGCCCTGCTCCAAGGCGGCCCCGTGTCTGACCTGCCTCCATCCTGGCCCCATGCTCCTGGGTGAAGGGCTGCCTCTTTCAGGCCTCCCTTTGAAATTGTACTGATGCTGGGAGAGCCGGGCGGGGCGACGCCTCATGACCCTGCCCTCAGTGTGGACCAGCAGGTCACTTCCTCCTCTGCACAGGGGAGGCGGCTGCCAGCAGGAGAGTATCGATCGCCCTCCCACGGCCACTGCCCTCAACGCGGGGCAAAGTGCCCTGGTCCGATGAGTTGGTTTAGGACTTCTCAGATTATGGGCTCTCCAAAAGTAAAAAAAAAAGAAGTCAGTGAACAGAACTTCAAGCATGTAAAAGTGTTCTCCCATGAGTTGTTCTAGAATTACGGATGTAGAAAGTGGACGTTTTCTCAGTCTTGGGGAACAAGCTTTGAAAACCCAGCTTTGAGACCCTCCCTATCAACCACAGTGCAGCTGCAGGAAGCTTCTGCTGTATAGAATTCAGGTGCTGCTGGGTCCTCTGGATGAGCAGTAGCAATAAGAAGTAGTCAAAATGACAGTCGCCCTCTATTTGCCTCTAGTCTGTGTCAGGCCCTATGCTTGGGGCTTCGCAAGCCATCTCAATTCCTCTGCCAACTCAGCGCCTCCAACAATGTCTGTCACACAGTGGGCGCTCAGCAACTGTTTCTTTTTTTTAGATGGGGGTCTCACTCTGTTGCCCAGGCTGTCCTCCAACTCCTGGGCTCAAGTGATCCTCCCACCTCAGCCTCTTGAGTAGCTGGGACAACAGGCTGGAGCTACTGTGCCTGGCCTTGCAATGTTTTTTTAATGGATAAATCAAATCAGTTGATTTTTCAGAAGGGGGAAGTGAGGTTTGGAGAGGGACTTTCATAGACATGTTCAGACCTGGGACTTAGGGAGTTTTACAGATTCTTAGTTTTGGATGGGCCAGGACCCGCAAGCATGCTTCTGATATAGGCATTTTCTGTACTGTACACTTGTTTCTGGGGCTCTTGAACACTCTGGGGAACTTCAAGGTCAGCAGGAATCACTCTACCCATTTAATAGATGTGTAAATGGAGGCTCCCCTGTCTGGGCCCCGAGCCTCGGGCTGGGGTGGATGAGAGCAAGGCAGAAAGGGTGGTGGTGGGGCTCTGGGAGCCCTGATCAGAGCGCTCTGGCTCTGTCCTTGCCTGGCTCAGTGCCCTCACATGTCCCCACATGGGTGGGGGGTTGGGAGACCTGCAGCCAGGTCGTGATGAGATGGATGATGCCATGAATGGGCTTCGCCAGCAGAGGGGTGCTGGGCTCGTGTGATCAGTTTTGGTGGGGACTCCAGGGGAATGTTTCTCTGTCGGTCCAGGAGGATCTTGAGATTAAGAACATGGACATGGGCTGGGCGCGGTGGCTTGCGCCTGTAATCCTAGCACTCTGGGAGGCCAAGGCGGGCGGATTGTTTGAGCTCAGGAGTTCGAAACCAGCCTGAGCAAGAGCGAGACCCCGTCTCTACTAAAAAAATAGAAAGAAATTATCTGGACAACTAAAAATATATAGAAAAAATTAGCCGGGCATGGTGGCACATGCTTGTAGTCCCAGCTACTCAGGAGGCTGAGGCAGGAGGATCACTTGAGCCCAGGAGTTTGAGGTTGCTGTGAGCTAGGCTGACACCACGGCACTCTAGCCCGGGCAACAGAGTGAGACTCTGTCTCAAAAAAGAAAAAAGAACATGGACGTGGAGGCAGGGACAGCCCTGAGGATCAAAGGGCAGGATCGGTGACAGCACCAAGAGGTGAGTGAGGGTGAGGGGTGGTGTCCGAGGCCTGGAGCAGGCAGGGCGGGTGGGGCAGGCAGGACAGCCCTGTGAAGTGGTCAGACGAGAGCAACTTCAGGCCGAGGGGCCCTTTGCACATCCTTGCTCCTTCCCCACCCAGCTCCCCGACCCCTGCCGTGGGGATGCGCCTCAGTCTGAGGCAGGGTTTGGGGACCTACAGAATTTCAGAGCTGACGCCATACGCTCTGTTCCTTGGCCCCAACAGCCACTGAAGGTGCAGGTGGACAAGCCCCTGGAACTCTGCCCGGCCCCTGCAGGTCAGGTGCTTCTACTGAAAGCCCAAACCCCCAGAGACACCACCCTCCACCCAGCTGAGCGGCCAGGGGCCGGCCTTTCATGCACATTAAACCAGGGCAGCCACCAGGGGGCGCCAAGTGGTCCTGCTTGCGTCCCCGTGATTAGAACCAGAGGCACCGTCACACCTCTGAGCCACAGATCAGTGCGGCTCTCACGTGTGCAGAGCGGTGTCAGCGGGTCTTGGCACTGCCCTCTATCCACTTTTGGTTCCGGAGGGGGTGGGCAGATGTATGGGGTAAGAGCCAAGAGAAAAGTGACTCCTTTCTCTTACTTGGGTCCGTCAAGTTTGCAGAAATGTGGGATACCCCTGGTCTGAGACCCTTGAATGAAGGCACCCCACGACCAAAAATGTCCTGCTCTTGGGGACCCTGATGGTCTAACCCAGGCTTCTGTAGAGATCTGCCAAGAAGTCACAGAACCCCTGATTGCATGCCTCTAGTAACAGGGAGCTCACCACCTTGGTTGGCTACTGTTTGCAGCCAAATTTAATACATCCTCACATACCTAAGGATGGCAATACCCTGTCTCAGGATAGACACCCTCAATTCCAGAAGCTATCACTATCAGTTACCCTCCTGTCAACAGCCTCATTCTCTGTTTCAAATGGAATGTGCTACGACAGTGCCAAGTCTGACCAGGTTGTCACCTCCCTTGTTTTAAGGCACAGATCTTAATTAACACCACCTTTTTTTGGTGATTCTTCCAGCTTAGTATGGTCAACTGAAAACCTCTAACCCAAGCTGTTTTACCCAAACCTGGCCTCCAAACCTCACCTGTTATCCCCTCCCCTGCAGCTTTGCAATTAATCTGGGCCAGGCGTCAGATAAGCTGAACCTGCACTTCAACCCTCGCTTCAGTGAATCCATCATTGTCTGCAACACAAGGGATGGCAGCACCTGGGGACAAGAGCAACGGGAAAATCACCAGTGCTTCAGTCCAGGGCAGAGGTCAAGGTGAGGTCAAAGGGGAAAGGAGTCAGGGGAGGGTGTCAATGGGAGGGCCCAAAGGGTAGGACACGCAGTCCTGGACTTGCATGCTGGCACTGTGTGGGCCACCGGGCGCTGCCCTGGCCCATTCCCAGGGCCTCCTGCCTCCCTGACACCCTCCCCCACAGTTACCCATAACCTTTGAGAGTGACAAATTCAACGTGATGCTGCCAGACGGGCACCAGGTGACCTTTCCCAACAGGCTGAGCCATAGCCGCGTGAGCTACCTGAGTGTGAGGGACGGTTCCAGGTCTCCTCCTTCAAGCGACTGAGCGGGCGGCACCTCATCCGAATCAAAGACCCCCAGCCGGGATCCCCTGTCCTGAGCCTTCTTCCGAGTCACAGCAGGATCAACAGCTCTTGGGTCCTGGGTCTGTCCACCTAGCCCCTGCAGTTCCTGCCCCTCGGATCCCATTTTCCTCCCCCAAGGCCAAGAGCAAACAAAATAATCCATTTCTGTCGAGTCCTTCAGTGGCAGGAAACTGCGGTTAGTGCTTCCCACTCATTTTAATGCTCCTGACATATTCACGATACAGAGGAGGAAACTGAGGCACAAAGACACAGGACTGCCAAGTGGGAAGGCAGAGACATGCTCCCAACAGCTCTGAGGACTTGCTCCTGCCTACTGGCCCCCATTGTCACCGGAACAAATGCCAGGCTGGGATTACGGACAGACACCAGCTCCAGGAGCTGTTCCGGGAACTGCTGATAAGGGTCCCCACCTGGGCCTCTTATCTCAGGGGCATTCCAGCCTGGTTACTTATTACCTCCCTGGGCTGTGCACTCCCCTCCCCTGCTGGGGGCCTTGAGCGGGGTTCGAGGCTTCCCAAAGGGGAAGGTATTTAAGCAGATGGAGCTGACACGGTTCTACCAGGTCCTCAAGCATCTTGCAGGACACCTTTTATTAAAAAAGCCTTTTTTAATCACGTCCCAGAAAGCAGGTCTGGGGTGCCCGGGAAGGTGGGATCCTTCCTGTGAGGTCACACCTGACCTTTCCGTGAGGGTTCTGGACAAGTGCAAGGCTGGGGCGGGGATGTTGGGGAAGCAGCCTGGGACAGGGATCTCGGGTGCAGCAGGGACCCTCTGGGGGCAGCTCCAGGATGAGCTGCTGGGGGCAGGCGGTCCCTCTGGAAGGCAAGACAATGGCCCTGTGTGGTACACTCCCCACCCCCCACCCAAGAAGGACCGTTTCGTCAGGCACAAAGGCAGCACTGTGAGGCTGGGCCCTCCAGCCAGTGGGGGTGGCGCCTAAGGAATGGCTACCGGGTGCAGAGTGGCAGTGGGGGGAGGTGGGCAGCCTGGCAGGGACCACCGGGAGCACCCAGGCGGCAGAGCGAGAGTCTTCCCCGTCCTTCCCCCATGTCTGTCCTGCAGAGACAGGGAGGGGCTCTGGGTAACTTGGCTTCTCCCCACCCTGGTCTAGCAGGACCCAGCTCCGCTAGGTGAGGAGGGGCTGGCTCTGCACCTGGGCTCTTCACAAGAGGTGCCCCAAGGCCGGGCGCGTTCCTGAGCCCATGCCCCAGCCACTCACACCTTGACCTCGTCATCCTCCTCAGCGTCAGCAAACTCGAAGGTGTTTGCTTGTACTGTGCTGGGCACGGGTGCCCTGCTGCCTGCCCGGGGCGCCCACTCTTCATCCACACTCTCCCAGGAGGCCCGAGCCTGGGGCAGCACTGGCGCCAGGTCGCGCCGCGCATCCCCCTCGGCGTAGTGGCGGCTGTCCCCCAGGCCCGCTCCGCAGTGCCTGCCCACAGCCAGCTCAGCGGCTACTCGGGGACCCTCACCCACAGGGCTGGCCCTGACCTCAGCCACTGGGCCCAACCCGGCAGTTACCCCATTGGGACAGCGTCCACGAGGTGGGGGGCTCGTGGCAGGGGCTGGGGGGTTTGCGGCGGGGGCCGAAGGGTTTGCAGCAGGAGCTGGGGGGTTTGCGGCTGGGGCGGGGGTCTCCGTTGCTGGGGCTTCTGAGAGGCTCATGACCCCTAGCAGCTCGCTGAGGAGAGAGGGCCCAAGGTCAAGGTCCAGGCGGAAGGACAAGAGAGAGTCAGAGCGGCGCAGCTCGGGCTCCGGCGGGAAGGAGCTATCGCGGTCTCCATCGCGAGGCTTCTCTGGGCGGGGCAGTCGGGATATGGTGCAGAACCCAGAGTCCAGGCCTGGAAGGGAAACGGGAAGAGAGGTCAGAGCTGGGGTCCCTGACCAGGGATCAGGGCAGGGACAGCCAGGACCAGCCCTGGCTTGCTGTGTGGCCTCTGGCAAGTCACTCCCCTCTCTGTTCTCCCACCTCTCCAATACAGTGAACCCAGAGTGGCAGTAGGGGGAGTCACTCGTGTGATCCTCCTGTCAACCCTGAAAGCTGAAAATTGTCATAATCCTCGTTTGGGTTTTGCAGATGAGGAAGATGAGGGTCAGTTTGGGATGAAGAGAAGGGCCCGGCCCAAGGCCACAGTGTTTGATGAGGTAGAGCCAAATCTGGAGCGCAAATCTCCTTCCAGTCCCAACTGTGAACTTGGCCCTGGTCCGTGGTCCCCTGTCCTGGTGCTGGCCCATAGTATGCGGGCTGGTTTGTGGCCATGGGATGGAACCAGCAGCTGGGGTCCGACGGCACAGAAGTCAGACTCCAAGGACAGGCACATGCCTTCCAGAGGTCATCTGGACCATCCCCTGCTTTCAGGGCTACCTGGCCTGAGACACAATGGGGTTGCTGTGGAGCAGGCCTCCGTGGGGTTCTCATCAACCCCCTGGGGCAGGAGCATTTGCCCAGTGGTGGGGGTGAAGCCGCAAGGCAGGGAACGGCCACCAGGTGGCAGCAGAGGCCCATGGTTCCCAGGTGAGCTGCTCCTGCTCAGCCGAGGTAGCACTTCTGGCAGGACAGGAAGGGCCACTGGCTTGTGTCCCTGTAAGTGGTTTGCCAAATTTTTCAAGTTACAGGAAGCTTTGTTCAAATAACAACTACAGCCCAAGTGCCCTGGGCACTTACTATGTACCAGCCTCTGGGCCTCACCTGGTACATGTACAATCTCCCTGAATTTTAGCAAGACCCTGAGGGACTCATTACCCGGGCGAGGACTTGAACTTGCAGAGATCAGTCAGCTTGCTGGAAATCAGGCAGAACCAGCGCTGGAATCCAGAGCCCAGCCTCGCAGCCTCACCATGATATCATTCTGACGTGAGGGGCTGCTTTGGCTGAGGGGGCAAAAAGGGGGCGGTTGGCCCAGCCGAGGTCCCAGACAGGGGAAGCACTTGCCTGGGTCACACAGCAAGTTCGGGGCAGTTGGAACTCAAACCCCATCTCCTCACTCCCAACCTCCCGTGTTTTGGGGAGTGACCTGGTTCCCACCTCTTTACTGTACCGCCCCCGCCCCCCCCAAGATCTTGGGTTTGGGCCTGAACTCCATGGCGAGACCAAGCGACTATGGGGAAAAGAGCTCATTTGGAGGCTTGGTAGAGCCACCTGAGCCCCTCTGGCCCTAGCCTCAGCATCTGAAAAATGGGCAAATAACCTGGGCCCTCACCATAAGCAGAGCGGCCATCCATGGAGCCGGCAGGGCTGCCATCGAAGCTGAGCTTGCCCACCAGGAGGCTGTCGTAGGCGGCCTGGTTGAGCTGGGGCAGGGAGATGGCGTTCTTGATGATGGGGGAGATGGCGGGCGGAGCCGGTGAAGGCGTGGGTGGAGAAGCCATCCGCCGGGGTGGTATCCCGACCCTCCGCACCTGCTGTAGCTTCTTGGCCAGGAAGCTGCGGGGTGAGCGATGGGTGCCCCTGGAGCTGCCACCATGGTTGCTGAGGAAGGAGGTATCACCGAAGACGTCTCCACCACGGCCTACGTGCATGGTGTGGCGGAAGTCCCCCAGCGGAGGGCTGATCATGTCTGCAGTCAGCCGCCTCTTTCCCTGCGAACTGGACACCCAGCCCACGGGCGAGAGCTTGCCCAGGCTCATGGTGGGGGCTCCTCCGGCCCCCTGGGGGCCGGGCATCAGCTCTGGCTGCTCACAGCTGCTGGTCCATGCCCACCAGGGGCCAGGGAGGGAGGGGGCTGGGCTCAGGGCCCACTTCTCAGCTCCTTCTCCCCTGCGTGGAAGGTGGTGGATGGAGGCTCTCCTAAGGTGCTGCCCGCGAATGCTGGGCCTGGGGGGTGTCCATGCCTGTCTCTTCTTGAGGCCCGGCTCCCAGCCCTGTGGAAGCAGCTGTAGATGTTCTATCCAAGAGCAGAGGAGGCAGGAGATATGCCTCCAGGACAGTCAGTGCTGCTCCTACCCAACGCTGGAGACCTGGAAGGAAAACGGGACGGTGATGGATGGCAGGCCAGCCTGGTGCACAGGGAGATCCAGGGTCCAAACACTAGCAGCTGAAGAGGACAGACACGTCCCCCCAACAACACAGACGGAGAGCACCGACCAACAGAGAGCGGAAGCCATGCGTCAGCCCATGTATGGGAAGTTCAAGAACAGGCAAATATAATCCATGGCAATAGAAATCAGAATTGTGGTTGTCTCCGAGCAGGTACTGCCTGAGTGGGGCACCAAAAATTCACGGAGCGGTAAGAAATAGAAAAGATCATTCTACAGGGCCCACTTAAAATGCCGATGCCTCACCTGCATCGTCATTTAAACCCACACAACAGCCCTGAGGGAGGCATGGTATTAGAGGGGAAACTGAGGCACAAAGAAGTAAACAACTTGCCTGAGGCTACAGAGAAGGAAGTGGTGAAACAGAGCCCCAAATCCCAGAGCCCCCGAGCCCCAGGCTGTACTGCCTCCTGCTGGCCTGCTGAGCTAGCCCCTTCTCTGTGGGCCAAAATCTCTTCCACCCAGAGAAGCCTGGAGGGAGGGAGGGAGGAGGTGCCTGGCAAGGCTTTGTGAACTGCTGTGTAAACAGCCAGAGCCGAAGTTCCAGAACCCTCCGGCTCCGGGAAAAGGGATCCTGCAGTCAGAAGTGGCTTTTCCCAGCTGCCTCCTCCATGCATGAACATATTCAAGGGTCTGAGAAGGCCGCAGGGAAGGGCTTTATCATCGTCTGTCAAATGGATGGATGTAGGACCCTCGTTGTCAGGGAGCAAGTTTTGGAAAAAAGCTCAGCTGGTGCCAAAAGCTAGCTATTCCTCGTCCACTCTCTGCCTTCCTGATCTCCCGCCACGCCCTCCCCAGCCCCAGCCTTCTGTAAGCATCTCTTGGTCTGACCCCCTCCCATCGAGTATCAAAAAGTCCAGGCTGGAGAGCACCTGTGACCCTGTGATCCGACGCCTGGAGTTCCTGCGGCCCAGAGAGGGCAAGCTTGCTCAAGGTCAGACTGAGAGAGCCAGTTGAGACTTGAACTCAGAGCCGCTGACTCACATAAGCCCTTGATTGGCTCGCGGAGCCCAGTCTTGTCTCCTCGGGTTGGGAACACAGGTCGAGGGTGGGGCGGCGGCCCGGATCTTCCTGCCTCCCTCCCTCCAGCACCCGGCTTGCGCTCTGAACTTTGCAGGTGCCAAATCAATGCTGGTTTAATCACAGGAGCTCTCTGTGATAACCCCCGTGCCAAAGGATCACCCCTGCCCCCTGCTGAGAGTGGTGAGGGGAGGCTGGGGACTCAGTGTCCTCATCGTGTGACCTTGGGCAGGTCATTTACCTTCACAGGCCTGAGACCTCAGGTGATAAAAGTTGATAATGATTCTTAACAAGAACACCTAGATCTGAGTCTCAACCTTTTTTTTTTCTTTAAACGATTCCTGCCGCCTCCAATCTCAATACTGCCCTTCTAATGTTATTTGAAATTCAAAATAGGTTCAATAACAAGATAAAAACAAAGACGGCAATAGGACAAAGCTTGCTTTGTTTTCTGACTACATTCCCCTCCCTTCCCACCACCTGATCCTCCCCCAACCCTAACTCCTCCCCTGGGGGGGGTTCTGAATCATCCCTTTCCCTGGCACCCCCAGCGCCAGCTCTGAGCCGTCCTGGTGGAATGTTTGCTGAAGCTATGAAGCGATCTGCAGTTGGCCAGCCATTCCTGATGTCATGAGTCTCCAACAACCCCGCAGAGCTGGAGGGTCAGCCCATCTTACAGCGAGGGAAGGGACCTGTCCAAGGTTACTGGCAGGTACGCGGCCAGGGCCAGGCTTCCCTGATCCGCAGAGATTAAGGATGAGTCTCTGGGGGAAAGCACTGGGGGTGAGGTGGGTGTCACTCTGTGAAATGTCACGTAGAGGGGCCAACTGTGTCTGCCATGTGGCCACAGACACCTGGCTCTCACCCCCAGCTCCCCAACTTCTGAGGCAGCCCCTCCTCTCCCAGCACAAGGGGCTCCCGCCAACCCCCACGGCCACTCTGGCTTGGGAGATCAGTTTTCTCCCCAACCTTGGGATGATCCAACCTCCCAAAGCTTCTGGACACCTCTAAATAGTAGCCCCCCACCGCCCTCCCTCCTGCAATAGACAGACCCTGCCGCACTGGGGGGCTCAGGGCAGGGCACTGTCTGCCCACAGCATCCCGGGCAGGTCCCCTCCCAGGGGAGTTGTGAGGGTGAAGATTCGAAGATGCTGTAATTAAACTCCCAGATCCTGGAGCCGGGCGGCCCTGGGTTCAAATCTAACACTTTTACACTAAGGTCTCTCCTTGCAGGGGCACTTTGTGGCAGCCATGTGGCACTTGATGTTGACCACAGGGCATTGCTGGCCATCAGGTGTGCCCAGCTGGCACTGAGTGTCCTGGTGCGCAAGGCTCACCACCCTAAGCCTAGGAATACTACCTGTTAATACTCAGAATGCAGGCCGGG
>RJWJ010043046.1:0-12762 GCA_004363605.1 Indri indri | reverse complement strand
TTGGTTTTGCAGAAGCAGACCCTGAAACAAAGCATAGGAGATTTATTAAGAAGTGATTCTGGAAAAATTCAATAGGGAGTGGAGAAGTGGGTTCAGGGAGGGAAGGGGCTGAGTAAAGATATGGTGTCATGGAGAATAACTTTGACTAAATCCTCCAAGGGCTTTGGAGTCAAGGTCATGCCCCAGCATTGTCCTGCTTGGGGGGTGAGGACTGGAGTATTCACACATCCTATATCTGCCAGTCATTCAGTAACAGATGCACATCCCCAGGTGCTTCTAACTCTCCGCGCTCTCAAGCAAAGCAGGCCCAGCAGCTCAAAGGCTGTCCTCCGACAAAGAGACGCAGGTCCTGGCTGTTGGGAGTGAATGCACACACATAAGAACAACAAGGACTTGTAGGGGACATGGAGAGGGAACAGATAGCATCTGCTACAAGACACACTCATTCAAAATATTGCAAAGGGTCATTTCTAATACAGTGGCCTGTGTGGTTAAGGTCATTCTTTGCCAGATGGTCTGGTGTAACTGGTGGACGATTGGGAAACATAAGAGAGTCATACATATGCCATCAAGCCTCAGTTGCACCTATAACATGATTTCTATAATTTTGATTGTTTCAGAATATAAAAAATTATTCTGCTGCTTCAATAACACAAGAGAATTTTTAGGAAAATGGGCCCAAGTTTCAGACTCTGTGCATATAGCACCTTGAGTGTTGTATTTAGTTCATAATTCTGCGGGCTGCCTGGGCAGCTCTTCTGGGCTGGGTGGGCTTGGCTGACCCCTTTTGGACCCTTGCCAATATATGTCTGTGCAGTGTCTGGTGACTGGATGACAGAGGATGGCCTCGCTTGCAAGTCTGATGGTTGGGCAGGTTGTCAGTTCTTCTCCACGTGTCTCTCATCTTCCAGCAGGATAGCTCGGGCTTGTTCACATAGTGATCTCTGAGTGCAGCAAGAGGGCTGTGCTAAACGATTTTCAAGTCTCTGGTTGTTGTTACATTTGCTGATATCCATTGGCCAAAGCAAGTCACATGGACAATCTCAGAGTAAGATCTGGAGGCCACTCTTTGGTGGGCATTGGTGTAGGCAGGGGGAAGAATTTGAGACCATCTGTGATCTACCTCAGTCATATTTTATGGGTGTGTGTACATTATACATATTTTCTCAGAAAACTTGCTCAGTTTCCAAACTGAGCAAGAGGAAATAGAAAAAAGGGAAATGCCTACATTCCTTTGTATAAAAATAAGTTATGTGAAGCCTTGAAATATATATGGTATTTTAAAATTACAAATCCATAAATAGGTTTTCAGAATTCTGAGACCTAGATGCAGATGAATATATATGTTAAAAAGCAGATTTTAAAAAGTGTTTTGGACATTCTAGCCTTTCTAGATTCATGACTGTTTATACATTTCTGAAAAGTTATAATAATAAGCTAAGAGACTAGAACACCTTTTTCAACATCTCTCTGTGTATGTGTGTGTGTGCACGTTTAGTCAGAATAAATGCATAATTTCATAAGAGTTTTATAACCTCCTTAACACATATATGACAGCTCCTTTAATGGGCAGCTTCCCCTATATTTTCAATTGAATTTTAATTCAGTTAGAGATTAATCAACTTTGGGATTGTAGTATTTTATTTTTTTAATTAAAAAATAAGAGTAACATTTGGATCCCAACCAGATAGGGACTCTTTTCCCAACTGTTGTTAGATCCCACCATTCTTCGCCCAGGAGGGCAGTTTGGGAGGCGTTTCCTTTTCTCGCTTTACCTTGGCTGAAGATGGATGAAGAGCTCACATCAATGTGCTTCTTGTTCTGTCAGCAAACCAGTCTGCAAAACACAATCATTTAGAAGCAAGGTCACTTGGCAGTGACTGTGAGCTCCGCTTCACTCACGTCGGTGTGCCCTATGTTTTCCCCATGGTTACTCCTAAAAAGTTTTGATCAAAAAAATAATTGACCCACGTCAACAAATTTGTAGCCAGTAACATTCAACAGAGGAGTAACCCAAAGAAGCTCTTTGTGATGCCAAATGTAGATCTCAAGTTGTAACAGATCTTTTTTTTTCTTTCTCCCTGATTAAGCATAAGTATTTTTCTTTTAATTCTCTTTTTGAAGCGCAGCAATGTTCTGGTGCCATCCCCATTCAGGAACAGTTTCTGCTTGTGTGCCTTTGTCCAAAACTCGAGCATGTGTTTTTTAATTAAGACACCCCACCACTGCCCACTCTCCAACACTCAGAATCTATCTTTTCCATTTTCTCCATGTTGGACCAATTCACCTGCTGACTGAGGAGCCAGTGTCCAGACATGAATGATACACTGATGGTAGCCTCAGTCAGCTTTGAATGTGAAGTCTGCGTCAGAATAGATTCTGGCTGTTCAGCTTTGGCAGTTAGGCTCGGAGGACAAGGTGGACCCAGTCCACCTGCACACAATGACACAGTTACTCGATGGTAAACCAGCTTGGGCTGTGACTAGAGCAAACTCCTTCTGGTTCCAGAAAGATGGCACATGGGAAAAGCCCTGCCTACACTTAAGGGCTCGCTTGGAAAGTGGGGAAAAGAGTGAAGCCAAGACAGGCAAGACAAATGTGGACTATACAGCCCTCAAACATCCTAGCAGAAATGAGCCAGTGAGCTTGAGACCACAGCCTGTGACAGACAGCTCCTTATTTGTAAGTAGTTAATGTTTCTTAGCAAGCACTTCTAAAAGAAATTGGTATGTAATGACAGCACTCACTGGAAAACAGGCCGATTAGAAAATGCACTAACTTATCTGGTATTCATTTGAAAAGTAAATGGATGCACGGCAAGGTGAGAGTTCACTATCAATTCAAATATTTTCCCTTAACGGGCTCTAGCACTCCTGCTTTAATTCAAGCAGAAACACAAGTATGAATAATCAAACTAGATGAGGTTCATCAAGAACCTTTGTGCCTTGCACCATTTCAGATGGTCATTGAAGCTTAATGGCAAAAAATTTACATTCTTCCTTTAATTTGTATTCTATTCCTTCCTTCTGAGTGATGTGATTGTGGCTTGCTGTTGCCTGCTGTATTATTTTGATGCAAATGCAATGTTGTGTGTGCCTGAGTCCAATTTCCTGGCTTTTGCTACAAGAGGAGTGACTGCAGAAAATAGTCCAAAATCAGGGTTATTTAAAGAGTTTATAACTACTGCTCCTAATGAGTGAGACAATACAATTGATGAGCCCACTGTTTGGAGACACCTTGACTGCCCTAGGTTAATAGGTACCCACAAAGGAAAATAAAATCAACAGGAAAATCACTGTTTACTTGTTTTTCTTTTCCCAGCCTGAATGTTAGACTCCATTCTGGTTTCTGTCTACAAAAGAATTAAAAAATTTGTAATCTAAGCGAAACTCCCTTTCCTGCGACATACTCACCCGGGAAGGAATGCTTTATTGAGATACAGGGGGGTTGCCCGCCAAAGACTGCAAACATCAGGCCCCAAGGGCGATCCTTGAATGTAATGTATGCACAAACTAATTTACGATACTGTGACTAATTTCCATTTCTTGTGCTTAGAGTTGCCTGGCTAATTACAGGGATGTTTTCTTAACTTTAGTAATTACGCTCTGTGCTTTCGACAGGCAACGGAGCAAATGGGCGAGGGCGGATGGCGGAGCGCTTGGAGCCAGGCGCGTCCAGGCGAGAGGGGACCTCGCGCAGCCGTCGCAGGGCCAGCATCCCTGATCAGAAGCCTCGCTGGCTTTGACCAGTGCCCGTGGGCCGCATCGGAAGCATCTGGAGAAATATTTGATGGAACACCCCGTAATTAGATGGACTGGCTTAATTAGGAGAGAAGTTTGCGGGCAGAGGGAAGCCGGCAGGGGCTGTGTTGGGATCTGAGCGTTAGCAGCCTCGTCCCAGGAGGCCCGAAGCACAAAGCTCTGCCCGCTGAGCGCGCACGCGCCCCTGCGCCTGCACATCCAAGGCGGCCCTGTGGGGTCTGCGAATCCAAGCGGGGGTCCAGGGGCCTGCCCCCACCCCCGCGACAGTCTTGCCAAAACGACAGCAGTCACGCTCATCTTCTTTTTTCTCTCCCCCAGATATAACGAGGCAAACAGGAGGGCAGCTCGCATGCAGTCACTCTGAAGAAGCTGGCTGTGGGAGGCATGTTTCCAGATTAGGAGGAGGTTGGGGATGGTAGTGGGACGAGGGACCACGGTATGTCTCTCATTCAGGGGCCCCCTCCCGCAGCACAGAATTCGACATCTCAAGCAAGCACTTTGCTCTTCAGATACCAAGGTCTTCATTGTCCCACCCCATCCAACAGTCAGGGCTTTCAGGCAAACACCAGGAGGTTCCTACACAATCAGGCTCCCCAGGGGCGCAGAGGAAGGACGGGGAGGCGGTGGCTGTGGGCGCGGCGCACATCTGGGAGACATCTACCCACGATTCTGAAGCAGGTATTTACTAAACAGTCTCAGTGCTCAGGAGTCTAGATATTGTGGCCTGAGCATGCGTGGGAGGATGAGGAAAGACTTCACGGAACTTTTCCATTGTCGGGGACCACAGCAGCCAGGAGAAAGGAGAAATAGTAGTCGCCAATGCACCACAAACTCTCCATATTTATGTACTCCGCACACATCCCTGGAGATGGCTTTCCTTCCCCGACATGGAGAATCAACAAGGGAGAAACCGAAGATGTGTGTGAGTGTGCATGTGTAAGTATCTGTATGCGGGCCTGTTTTTTCCTCAGCTCAGCCATTTTTGCTTTCTGGGACGTCAAACCTATTTGTTGCTGACATACTATTAGAAAACATGAAAAGATTCCAATAATTTGTTCCCACTTTACCAGATTAAAATGATTTCCCTGCTTTATGGAGATGAGGTGATCCGCACACCACGCCATTCCAGATATAAAAAATGATCTGTCTCCTAAATATCTCATTAGATATAAACATTTGATGAAATGCTCTTCAACCCACTCACGATACCAATTTTAAACTAAGCCAACCAGGTAACCTGCATCAAAGCAGGCCACGCAGAGGACAAAGCTGTTGAATTTTTAACGTACCATTGAGAAACATTAATGGGCTTTATTTTGAAATTCTAAAAACGGATTTCAAATGCATTTGAACAGAATTCTTCACGAAATAATGAAACCTACATCTGAGCTATTACTAAATCCCTTTTTAAAGTTTGGCTTCCGAGTTAAAGAATTAATGTCTCAGAGGACATCACCTTTAGTAAGTAAAAAGAAAAAGAACCAAGTAGAGGGAATGTGAGGGTGTGGTGGAAATAGCGACAGCATTTCAGACGTCAAAGGGGACATTTGCAGGGTAAATATTCCTGACAATGCGGCTTCCCAATCACCTGGGAAAGAAGGGGTTTAAGAAGCCCCAAACTTTGGGTAGAATTAGTCCACAGAGTGCCCCCAATGCCAGTCAGCCATGACGGCTCGCAGGACCCCTTATTGTTGGGTGTGTGTCCCTCCCCACAAGGCCCTCACTGAAAAAAGGTCCTCCTTTCATGCATTCAAGTGAGGCAGACGTGCTTGCTCGTGTGATGTGGAAGAAAGGAACGCAACAAGAAATGTAATTATTTTGACACATTCTTTTTAAAAAGGTTATTATTCCTACTTGATGCAAAGTGGTTTACACTGCCATTATGAAAGACAGTCCACTGTCCTTGGTCTCTAAACTGTGAGCACTCCGAAGATTCAATGCCAGACACAATTGGCAGTCACTAACAGTTTGATGACAAACTGGGGAACGATCATTTGAGAGCTGTGAGACGTGCAGACCTTCCCCTCTTCCTTCCTTCCCACATTCTCTGTGCCCTACATTTTACTCCATTTTAGAAAGAAAAGCTCATTTTTACCATGTGAGAAGGAGAAAATTTTGGGGGGGTCTTTTCCTCATTAATCCATTGTTTTCTCCACAAATTATTTATTCTGAAACGCCATAGGGCAAGACCTCAGTTGTGCAATTCCTCTGAAACAAGTTCTGGATGAGAATTGGACCTTTGCATCATCATGAAGCTGTCCTCCCTGCAGGGAGAGCAGTTGTGGGTGCCTGTTAATCATTGTGTGTGGACAGTTGCTCATTTGGGAGAGAAGTGTGCCCCTTGCTGTCCCATCCCGTTTCGTCTTGAAGACGGTTTGATGCTGGGAGATGGATGCCTTACAAACCCCAAACTCTGCTCCCTTTCGCCCCACCCTGAAGCTGCAGAGGGGCTCAGATGTTCCACCACGAAACTCCATTTGCGAGTAGCAGATCAGAGGCACTCCGATAACTCACCCATCTTATCATGCTCCTTGGGCACCCGGGGAAAGGAAGGCATCAAAGTCACAAATAGAGGCCATATCACTGATGAATAATTTACATGCACAGTAGGTGGGAGTGAGTTAGTACATAAAGGTCCTTTTGAAGAGGAGAAAAAATTGCTGCCTTTCCCAGTGAACGTTGACTTTGGCAGAAGTCGGTGAGAGGGAACCTTGTCACGGGAGGGGTTGGCTTTGCTCCAGCCACAACCACGGTGTTCTGGGAGTCATATGTGCACAGTGGGGCAGGACTTGCAGGCTGCAGAGGATTTTGAAACACACATTTGTTCATGCATTGCCCAATTGATGAGAGGGCTCAGACTCTATATCTGAGTTAATAACTCCAGCTAGAAGCCTGCAATGAAGGAATTCCAGCCGTCTGGTTTTCCTCATCCTCGTGATAACTACCTTTCTTTACTGTGTCCACTCTCATCTCTAGGGGTTCTAACAAAGTTATCTGAAATTAAAGACAGGCTTAAAACTCCACCAAACCAAGAGACTCACACCAGATTTTCCTGCAGAGTAATAATCATATTTGGAACAAAAGTGCTTTTAGGTATATATGTATCTGGATTAAGACAGGCTGCTGGTATTTTACTGTAAATGGAAATTTCTTCTCTCTTTTCAGGATGTAGATATAACAATTGGCTTTTGAAATCAAATTCATGTTTCTGAAAAGAAAAAAGAAAGAAAGAAAGAAAGATGCATTTAGCTTTTTATTTAAGACCAAGCATGTCGTTCTCCCAGTGTGTCTTAATTTGGGATGCTGACATCATTCGGGTGTTTTAAATTATTAGATTGATAATCACTTCCTTAAAATAATTTCAGCACTCAGCTACGATGAAATAGATTTCTTTCAAAGACCCCTTAGTTAAATGTGCTCAGTGCTACTTTCTGTATCATGCAGGTCAATTTAATTCAGCTCGGCTCTCTCTACCCAGCTAAACAATTGCTTTTCAGTCTCTGGAGAGCGTGCTGAATGCAGCCAAGTATACCCATCTGGAGACGGCCTTGGACACTTTTGCTCATAAAAACTTGACATCTGAAGTCCCACTCTTTATTAATCTCTTGTCAAAGAGTTAGTCAAGATTTCTGAAAAAAAGTCAATGTCATATAAATCATTATTAACGATTCAATAATGAGTGAGATTACAATGGAAGAATGAAACATTTTAAGAATGGTTAGCCAGGCATCCAGTTTACAAGCAGCTCCTCCCACGACGGCTCCACCTCACCTTCTGCAGCCTGCTTTGCTCGGCAGCTCCAGACGGGTGTCCTCTCCTTGCACCTGATGGTTTCCATGAGGCCCACAGGGGCAGTCTGTGCCTGTGTCTCTAGCCAGGCATCTGCCTGTGCCTCAGTTTCTGTTTTCTCTCTTACTAGCATGGCCTCACCACTTTTTTTTCTTGCAAGGTGTCTTAGTTTGTGGTTCTCCAGAAGCAGACCTCAGACAAGGTTTTGAGTGCAAGTGGTTTATCTGAGAGGTGACTGCAGAAAGTACAGGTAGAGAAGCACAGAAGTGAGACAGGGAAGGGAAGGAATATTGATGTTTGCATTAACGAGCAGGTGACAGGTATGAGCAGCTGTGGCTCAGTCCTGTTGGGGACCTTGATGGGGGAGTAGAGGGGTGATGTGGAACACATCTCAGAGTTGTCCTACCCCGTGGATGTGGAAACTGGGGTGTGTACCCACCAACTCTTGCTTGTCATTGCTTGAGGGGCCAAGTGTTCTCCTTCAGCCAGAGAAAGAACCCTCGGAAGTTGTGGCTCACATGGGAATGGTGAGTGCCCAGAGGAAATGGAAGGAGCCATGACTGCCTCTGCCACACAAGATGGGCTGAACTCACACATGCAGTGCCAAGATGCTCATGTGAAAGCCTGGCTCCATGCCCCTGTCTGTTGCTAATAGGCTGTGTTCCACCTCTGGAAATCATGCACCCTCTCTGGGCCTGTGGGGTGTGAAAATGACTAAGGCATTCCTTGGGGTGCTGCAAGCTCCCATGGGAGTGCATAGTGGTCTCCTGCATCCTCAAAGTACTGCTCTAAAGATGTCCACCAGGGTTGCACATCACAGTGATTGCCTGATGGCCCATGCTGCCCACCTGGCTGCGTCCTGTGCCTCCTGCCATCTTCCACTCTAGAATACAGTTGGTTGGACTACTGGACACTTGATCCCAGACAACCAATCAGAAGTCAGGCTGTAAAGAGCATGATAGGATCAAGGGCAATGAGGTCAGGGATATCTGAATAATTGATCCAATTGATTGATTTGTCCGACTAATTGATGCTGCAACTCGAGGGCCTAGAACAGTGCCTAGCACATAGTAGGTGCTCAGTAAACATATGATGAATCAATGAATGAATCAGTTGTGCAAGCCAGAGTAATGGGGGAGCAGCAATTATGAGTCACCAAAGGCAGCCAGTTGGAGCAAGAAGAGCAAGAAGTGAAACTCGTTCATGGGTAGCCCTATAATGAAGATACAAAAAGATGACCCATTGTACAAATGATCTTAGATTATAACCTCATGTAATAGGTACTGGGATTGTCCATTTTAACAGATATGGAAGCAGAAGCATGGAGAGAGTAAATAACTTTCCCAGTATGACACAGTTAGTACCAGGTGGAGACAGGATCTGAACCAGGGTTTCTGGTTCCAGAAAGTGGCTCTTAGTACGATGTTTTACCTCTGCTAAGAGCCCCAGGCTTCCCTGCACCCAGAGCAGGTCCCAAAGTCAACTGCCATGAGATCCTATTTTCTATAGACATATTCCTATGTCTGGCCTTAGATTCCTACTTGACCTCATTCCTCTGCTGTTCCATGCTTATTCCCACAATAACTTCTTCACTATTGTTTCCTAAACTGGAGACAACCTCAGTGGGTCCCATTTCTTGCAATCAAGGAGCAATATTAAAAAGAAAAACAGAGATGCAGTCCCTGCAACTCCCTTCCAGGTGTTTCGCCTGTGACCTGGCCTTTGTCCCTTGGGGACTGCCCCAGATGGTATAGTCCTAATGTCAGAGGTCACTTGTTGAAAAAATTCTGAGATAGTGACCAGGACATTAGGAAAACCAAGCAATATCCTTGCTTAAGCAAGGACCTCAATAGATTATCATTCACACCATCTTGGACTCCTACCATGATTCTTTATACTCTATTCATATGAGTATAGTTTGCAGAAATGACACTCTAAATGTGTGCATAAGGGAAGTCATTGTATGTCAACCAAATCCATTGAACTGGACATTGCCAGATAGTTAAAGCTAATGCAAACTACATAAAATATAAAAACTTTAGTACTGTTAATTCATTAAATAGTGGTTACCCCAACCTATCCTGATGTAAAAGTGCATCTCCAGGTGATGTTTGAGCTTATGGGTCACAGAAAATGCAGCCAGTTGGAAATTGGCAGTGCCCTGACCCCACCCGGTGGGATTGGTTGTTTAGAACCAATCTGTTAGAACTTGATAATCAAGCCAAAGATCAAAGTAGATGTGGCACTTTCTAGGCAACATGGACAAGTGAATTGCCCATGGATAATGACTGGTAATACTTTGCTAAGGTTTTATGCATTGAAGAAAAGCTGACAAGAAGGAGGCAACATGTCAGGGGCAGGAATTGGAATCTGGCTGTGTAAGGAGACAGACTTGGAAGACTTTGGATGTACAACTTGTTCCTGGAATAACTTCTGCCTCTGACCTCATGGCAAGAGGGAAGCTTCTGGCTGGGGAAGAAAAAGGAGCTCTCCTCTGTCCATCTGGAGGCATCAGCTTCCTCCCCACCTCTTCCTCACCCTTTCCCACAAAGTATTTCAGGTTAGCTAATTGGATAGTTGGAGAATACTCTGTGAAGGCCGTGGATGTTTCCCTCACCAACTCTATTTCTCCTTTCCTATGACAGTAAGACTGAAAGCTACTATCCCTCAAGAAATGAATCCTATTTATTCTTCCACTGGGGGCACCTACCTGCTCATGCCTGCAAATTACCAGGATACCCATCACTCTCAAGAAGCATAAACATTATGCAGTGCTTGGCTTAGGCACCAAAGGCCACATAACTTTTATTGTAACAGAGAGGAGAACGCAGCATGGCCATGGAAAACATCACCAGGGAGGCATGTGGTGTGTGCATTGAGCAGTGTCTTCACTGTAGAGGTGGCTGGAAGATAAACTCGAAAAGTGAGAGCATCACAGGCATTCAGCTGGTTACAGACCCATAATCTCCAATTGCAAAAACCTCTTTCATCGAGGCCAAGTCTGACCCCTCTCGTCAACCTATACTTGTTTAAAGATGATGGCATTGTAGCATCTTCACTCTACCCTCCCCTTTTAAACTCCATCTTAATTAGCAAAAGGGACAAAAGACAGAGGGAATATAATCCCTTGTCAATGAAGTAGGAACCTGCAACAGCATCTCTCTACCAACTGTGAGTATTACTGGCAAGCATTAAGAAATCTAGACTGAGACGTGGGTGGAAGCCGGTGGCAGACACATGCTGCCTCAAACCCGGAGAAGGATATGTATTTCTCCAAAAGTATTTGTCAACATCAAGAAAAATGTATCCAAGGATTCTTAGAGGGCTGAGATCCAGTTTCATGAGTGGGCCAGGGGAGAGGTGGGAATGTCTTTATCTCTGTGAGGTAGCCACTGCTTATAGCAAGGTCAGGGATGGGGGTGGGTAGCTAAAAAAGAAATTGCTATGCTGGTAGTCTGTTTCTGTTGCCTATGACCTGGCCTCTTACTCAAGGAAAACTTCCGTAGAGGAAGCAAGGGGTGGGTGGAAAAAGACAGACAGACACTGCTCACAGCCCAGAAGGTGTGTGCCCTAAAGAACTTTGCTGTGAGCAATCTGGTCCAGGAGCACAAGACCTGAGGTAGGGTGCACCATTAGGGCAAGGAACTTAAGAAGCACGAGTAAAAATACCTGAAAATAAAGACAGGGAGATGGTGTGTAGGCTTGAAGTTATTGCACAGAATGAAATGAAAAAGTCAGCTATAAATAATGATCGCAAAAAAAGATGACATATATGGATGACAAAGGAGACCCCTATATCTGTAATTACTGATTCTGGAAAAGAGAACAGGAAAATGGAATGAACTACTCAAGGATATAATAGATGAAAACTTTACCAAAATAAGGAAACCCTGATAAAATGAAATGTCCCCCCAAAAATGATATACAATGATCAACACTGAGATATATCCCAGGAAAGCCAATGAATTTCAAGGCTAAAGAAAGAAGCATAAGAGCATCTAAGTAGAAATATTTCAATAGTCAACAGATACTTTTTGAGAGCCTGCTATGTGCCAGGCACTGTACTAGGCTCAGAGGGTTCCAGGATGAACAAGATAACCGAAGTTCCTGCCCTCATGGACTTTTCCAATATAGGATCTGGGATGGGAGGGCTGGAAAAGAGAAAATTAAAAAGTAAACAAATAGGGTATTTAGAATGATTTTTTTTCTCTTCCTAATAGACTACCTATCTATCCTACCTATATTTTGAATGCTTGAGTTGTGTAAGTGCATGGACAGATGTCCAGGATGGTGTTCACCAAATGTTGAAAATCATTATTTCTAGGCAGAAAGGTTTTGTTCTTTTTCTTTGTACTTTTATGCATCACTTGAATATTTCATAATAAGCATGTACTTAAAAAGTCAAAATAAAAACATTACTTAAAATTTGTAAATAAAAGCATAGTGTCAGGGTCTTTAAAATAATAAGAAATATATATTGGGTCTCTACCCCTATTTCCTGGCACAGAGCTTCTACAGGCTTTGTAACTTCCTGAGTGATAGAGGTGATAGGAACATCTTTTGTTATAATATTTGGGTTTGGTCCCCAGTTCCAGTCAACAAGAGTTTCTGAAATCCCTGGAGTTTCCTGAGTGATTGGGGTGAGAGGAGTGTGTTTTTCATAACAAACCCTTACCTGAGTTTATGCTAATGAGGTGACTCTTGGTGGGCCCCTAGATGGCTTCAAGGTGGGAGCTGGTGCCAGAGGAACCAACCATGAGATTGGATAGTTCAAACTTTCAGCCCTATCCTCCCACCTCTGGGGAGAGGAAGGGGCTGGCGATTGAGTTCAATCGCAAATGGCCAATGATTTAATCAATCATGCCTATTGATTTATGGAGACCTCCATAAAAACATAAACAATGGGGTTTGGAGAACTTCTTGGTTGGTAAGTACATCCTTGTGCCAGGAGGGTGGCACACTGAAGAGGGTGTGGAAGCTTTGTAACACTTCCCTACACTCTGCTCTGTGTATCTCCTCATTTGGTTATTCATGTGTATCCTTTATAATAAACCAGGAAACATACATAAAGTGTTTCCCTGAATTTTGTGAACCCTTATGGCAAATGATCAAACCTAAGGAGGGTGTTGTGGAAACCCCAATTTGGAGCCAAGTTGAAGAGAAATGTCGGTAACCTGGGGGTCTACTACTTGGAATTGGCAACTCAAGTGCC
>RJWJ010043045.1:0-12772 GCA_004363605.1 Indri indri | reverse complement strand
AAAAGTGGGCAAAGGATCTGGATAGACATTTCTCCAAAGAACATGCACAAGTGGCCAATAAGCACATGAAAAGATGCTCAATATCATTAGTCATTAAGGACATGCCAGTTAAAGCCGCAATGAGATGCCCCACCACACTGGCAAGGATGCCTGTAATAAAACAAGACAATAGCAAGTGTTGGTGAAGACGTGGAGGAACGGAGTCCTCATACACTGCTCGTGGAATGTATAATGGTGCACCTGCCTGGAAAACAGTCCAGCAGTTTCTCAAAAGGTTAACCATGGAGCCACCCTATGACCCAGCAATTCCACTCCTTGGTTTTATACCCAAGAGAAATGGAAACTCGCCCACACAAACTTGTGTGCGAATGTTCATAAATAGCCAAAAAGTGGAAACAAACCCAAACTGTCCATCAATGGATGAATGGATAAATAAAATGTGTCATATCCATATAACGGAATATTATCCAGCCATTATGAAGTATTGATGCCTGCTACAACATGGATGGTCTTTGAAAACATCATGCTAAGTAAGAGAAGCCCATCACTAAAAACCATATATGGGATGATTCCATTTCTATGAAATGCCCAGGCTAGAGAGGTCTATACAGACAGAAAATAGATTGGTTGTTGCCTAGGGCTGGGAGGGTTGGGGGAAATGGGGAGTGACCGCTAATAGGTAGGGGGTTTCTTTTTGGGGTGATGAAAATATTCTAAAATTAATTGTGATGGTCACATAACCTTGTGAGTATACCAAGAAAATCCTAAAAACCATTGAATTGTACACTTTAAATGGATGAACCGTATGGCATGTGAATTACGTCTCAATAAAACTGTTAAAGAGGCTAGGCACAGTAGCTCATGCCTGTAATCCCAGCACTCTGGGAGGCCAAGGTGGGAGATTGCTCGAGTTCAGGAGTTCAAGACCAGCTTAAGCAAGAGCGAGACCCCGTCTCTACTAAAAATAGAAAACTTAACCGGAAAAAGTGGTGCGAGCCTGTAGTCCCAGCTACTCAGGAGGCTGAGGCAGGAGGATCGCTTGAGCCATGAGTGTGAGGTTGCAGTGAGCTCTGATGATGCCGCTGCATGCTAGCCTGGGAGACAAAGAGTGAGACTCTGTCTCAAAAAAGCAAACAAAAACTGTTAAAGAAAAGAGAAGGCAAAATGCCTAACACATAAATCTTACATATTACGGAGGAGTCCAGTCAGTGGTGGGGGCCGGAGCCTGGTGTAGGAAGGCCGACGTCTGCTACAGGCCCGGGAGGCGTAGAGCCCGATAGCCCGTAATACTTTCACAGGCTCATGAAAGTGTTTTAATTTCCTTAGAAATCAGAAAGAAAAAAAAAAACCTTTCAGGCGAAGAAAATGTTTCATACTTAATACATCCATCTTTATACCAATGTGGTTGTAAAATAATTTTTAGTTTTTAAAAAAATTTTAAAAATTAATTTAGCAAGGGCCCATGAAGTCAAAAGTTCACAGGGCCCACCAAAGTCTTACTGTGGCCCTGGGTGCTGGTCTGAATTTGGCTATTACATTTCTGCCCTCCAGCTTTTGAGGAAACAATATAGCATTAAAGGAAGTTTAAAATAACTCGTTTAAAATCCATCCGCTCTAGCACAGCACCTCTTCGCTTTTCTCTTGTTTTGCTAATCCTTCCTTCCCGTTCTCGGGGGTCAGCAAACATCTCTTTCAGCAGGTTATAATCTCGGTACTACCGATGTGCATCCAAGAGTCACACGTGATGGTGACTGGGTGCCCCACAGGAAAAGGCCAAGGTCCCAGTGCGTCCGTGTTCCAGGCAGGGGAACAGCATGTGCAAAGCCTCGTGGTGGGAGGGAGCAGGGGCGTACGGGAGCTGGGGCAGAGGGGAGCAGGACGGGGGTGTGGTGGGACAGGCCATGTGTGTGGCATTTGGACTTTACGTTTTTGGGAAGTCATCAAGGGTTTTTAGTAGGAGCAAACTGTGTGTGTGTGTGTATTTGACATGACCAGAGCTGTGCGTTTTGAAAATATCCCTCCAGCCGTGGTATGGAGAGTGGATGGGACAGAGGCCAGGGCGGAGGCCTGGGGAGGCTGGTGGGGTGAAGCCTGGTCTGGGGGTGCATAGAAAGGGACCAGGGGCTGTCGTGGGGGTGGGAGCGGTAGGACTGGCTGGGTCGGATTGGGCGGGAGGGAGTTGGCAGGTCTGCCATCGATGTTCCTGGGACATTGGGTTTCTAGGAGTCAGGGTTAGAGAAAGATGCCCCTCATGTTGGGTTGGAGATGCTGGCTTGCTCCAGGGCTCACGGGAGGGGGGCGGGCAGACTCCTGAAGTCACGTGTCCTCTCGTGTTCTGAAAACCCTTCTTTTCTTTTCAAAGGTGAAACATGTCGCAGCTTCATTGACCTGGCCCCAGCGTCGGAGAAAGGTGAGTGTGGTCCAGCTCTGGGTTGGCAGCCCCACCCTTTCTGGAGACATCGTCCCTGCCCTGGTGGCTTCTCATGGCCTGTGATAGTTTCTCCTCCAGCATCCCTGGGTGACGGGCCCCGGAAGGCAGACATTCTGTTGCAAAGCCCTGAGTTTCTTGAGCATTCGGTGAGGTGGGACAGGCTGGGGAGGAGGGCCGTGTGCCTTCCCAGTCCAGCGGGGCAGTCCTGGGAGTCGTTACCTTCCACTCTGTCCAGTGGCACCTGTGACTTTGGGTGTGATGGGCGTGTGGAAGCTGGGCTCAGGCAAGTCCCGTGGTGGGGTTCTCTTCCTGATGTAGGATTTGACCTCGGGAAAGGGGAGCTAGGTGTCTGGACTCTGTTGCCTCCCAGGTGTCGGGAGGGCCAGTCTGGTTGGATGCTGCCATCTAGAGAGGTCTCCCTGGTGTGCAGGGCCCCACAGCAGAGACTCTGAGCCCACAGCTATGCTGAGAGCTGTGCAGGGCAGTAGTTGGATGACAAGGAGCCTGCCACGGCTCCAGCAGGGGGATAGCAGTCAGGATTAGGTTTAGCTGCAAGTAATAGTGACCCAGTGAAGAAATTTATTTATATCTCTTATAAAAGTTTGAAAGTAGGCCAGGTGTGGTGGCTCATACCTGCAATACTAGCACTCTGGGAGGCCCAGGTGGGAGGATCGCTTGAGGTCAGGAGTTCGAGACCAGCCCAAGCAAGAGTGAGACCCTGTCTCAGCAAAAAATAGAAAAATTAGCCTGGTGTTGTGGTGCATGCCTGTAGTCCCAGATGTTTGGGAGGCTGAGGCAGGAGGATCGCTTGAGCCCAGGAGTTTGAGGTTGCAGTGAGCTATGATGACACCACTGCACTCTAGCCTGGGCAACAGAGGAAGACCCTGTCTCAAAAACAAAAAACAAAAAACAAAACACCAAACAAAAAAAAAAAAAAAAAGAAGAGAGAGAAAGAAAATATAGGTGATCCAGGGAGGCTCTGCTTCATGAAGTCCTCAGGACCCAGGCCCTTGCTCTCCATCATCCCATGGCCTTTATCTTCATAGTCTAAGATGGCTGCTAGAGTTCCAGCTATCACATCTGCATTCCCAGCAGCAGGATGGAGGAAGGGCAAAGAAGAAAGGTCTCACATCAACTCTAGGGTTCCCAGACATTGCCCCGTAACACCTGCGTATATCTCCTTGGCCAGAACTAATCACATGGCCACAGTCAGCTGCGAGGGAAGCTGGGCAATGTGGTCTTTATCCTGGGCAAGGTTGTGCCCAACTAAAAGTCAGGAATTTTGTTATTATGGAAGAACAAGAGAATGGACACTGGAGGATAGCCTGCCACAGGGATGTAGGGGAGTCTGGCCACCTCCCCCACTGCCTACCATTGCCACCTAGGAGAAAGGCTGCTAAGAGAGAAACAGGTGTGCAGGTTTCTTCCAATGGCTCGGAGATTAGGAGAGGGCTCTGGGCCTGGGAGTCAGGGGAGGGGAAACTGAGGCAGTCATGTAACTTGTCCAACATGGAGAGTGTAGGGTGCTTGGTTCAGGGGAAATGCTGAAGTCCAGGGTGTGTGGTCACCCATGCCACCTGCTGGTGGGACAGAGCTTGTGTTTTCACTCCCCAGGTAGTCAGCAAAGGCAGAGGGAGCCAAGGGGCCATGTGTCATGGAGGCTGGTGACGTTCCTGTCTTGCAGATGCCATCTTCGCCAAGCTAAGTGGCAGCTGGCGAGACTGAGGGGAAAGTGACAGGGAACCCACTGGGCCCTCAGCCTCCAGAAAGAGGCAAGGACCCCCCTGAGCAAGCTCTGTGTCCTCGGTGTCCTCGATTTCCCCGTGGCTGTGTCCTGTTTAATTCCTATGTGTGGACATCTCTGAAGCATTTGACTGTGCAACTTGGGCCACAGCTTCCAAAGTAAGATCTCCAGGAAACAATACTGCCGATATGACCAACGAATGGCTGATATTTATTGAGCAGTTACTATGTGCCGGGCCCCGTGCCAGGCATTTACTCGTATTAACCGAGAAAGCTCCCCACAGCCTCGTGAAGAAGGGGCTGTCATTCTCAGTCCCACTTGGCAGAAGAGGAAACGGAGGCTTAGAGAGCTTACGTCACTTAAGTCTCACATCTCATAAGGGGCAGGGTTTAATCCAGACCCAGGCGCCACACCCCTCTGTCGTCTGCAGCCCTCTAGGGTGCACATCCCATTGTCCCCATGGCCTTGGAGCTCCTGGGTTAACCCTGCTCCAAATCTGGCTTCCAGGAAGCAGGGCCTGTGTATGTGCCTAGGTGTGTGCGTCCCGTTGATGTAAGTGTGCACGCCGGTGGGCGAGCTGTGTGAGCATGCATGGGCATGGGTGTGCAGGTGTGTACACATACGTGCACATGTGAGAACACAGGTATCTTGTGTGCCCTTGTGTGCATGTGCACAGATGTGTTCAAGCATGAGCACGCACGGGTGTGTGCCCATGTGCGTGCATGTGTGGGTGTGTGTGCCTGTGTATAGTGGCAGGCGGGTTGCTCATGCTGCTCCCAGGAGGCATCAGGCTTTCATTCCTGCTTCTTTTATGAGGACCAAGGGCCCCAGAGAGCTCGTATCTTTGTATTTTACTGGCCTTGCGATTTCGCTTTAGGACTTGGCGGCCACGCCGAGAACCTTCTGGCTGTGTGTATAAAAATGTTTACAAAGAGGCTGAGCGGGCTGGCTTTGCCACCTAGGTGTCGACCTCCCTGCTTCTCGAATGCTGTAGCTTTCACCTGGGCTGCAGGGTTTGGCCCGTGGCGGCCTGCGTGGCCCTCACACAGGCACCTGCAGGAATGGGGGGCCCTTGGATCCATCCACGTGCTCGCCGGCTGGTCGGCACGTGTGGAATCTCTGTTTCACAGATGAGGAACCCGAGGGCAGAGAGATGGAGTGACTTGTTTCGAGCCACGCCGGAGCCTGGGTGGATGTTTGCACCAGGTGTGTTCCCTCCCAAAGAGTGCGTTTCCCCCCAGTTCCGGCCCCTGCGGCAGCTCCCCGTCACCCCCCTGGCCGTCTTTCTGGTCTTCCAAATATGATGATAATCATGACACCAACGCTAACTGGCCTTCATGCAGTGCACACCCTGTGCCAGGCACTATTCTGAGAACGTTACACACATTGGCTCATGTAATCCCCATTTTACAAATAAGGAAACTGAGGCACAGAGCGACCACATAGCCAGGAAGCAGGGGAGCTGGGATTCGAACCTGAGCAGTCTGACTCTTAAATCCCTGGTTCTTCTGCTGAAAAGCTGGGCCTTGGGAGGCCTGGGGGATACGCCTGTCACCCTCACCGCGACCTCTGGGCTGAGTTCAGCATAGCGATTCCCTTCCTGTCTGAAGCGCTTCCCACCTTGCAGGATTCCAGGCCCTTCTCAAATGCACCCCCTCCTTCCCATTTTCTCCGCTATCCTCTTGCCCCTGCTCACCCACCCTCTTCCCCCTGGCAAAATGTTTGTCTGGGCTCAGAGCTTCCTACCACGGCATGATGCACTTGGCTTTGTCTGGCTCTTCTGGTTTTGTATTTCACGCGGGGAGTATCTTTTTTGTTTCACCATTGCCTGAGCCACGACCATTTTTTATCTGGATTCTGCCACAATCTCATAACTGATCATCTCCTTCCATTTTTGTCTCCTGATTGCCTTGGTATGCCAAAGGATCATTTTAAAGCATAAATCATATCATGTGAGTCCTGGGTTTAAAGCCCTCCGGTGGCGCCCATCTCACTTGGGGTAAAAGTCAGCGTCCTCGCTGTGACCTACAAGGTCCTGCATGACCTGGCCTCGTACTTGGGCTCTCATCTCCTTCCATCTCCCCACCTCATACTCCAGCTCTCCAGAACCCATGCTATTCCTTGAGTCAGCCAAGCTAGTGTGTGCCTCAGGGCCTTTGCACGTGGTGTTCCCTGCTCCTGAACACTTCTCTCAGTTCTCTGCACAGCTGGTCCCTTCTTGTTGTTCAGGTTTTGGTTTAAATGTCCCATATTTTAGGGAGGCTTTCCTTGGACATTGTGTTTAGTGCATTCCTCCTCCCGCCGAGTCTCTCGCCATTCCCTTCACCTGTTCAATTGTCTTGACATCACTCATTCCCACCTGAAATCATCTTATTTATTCAGTGGCTATTTGATTAATGATTGTTTCTCCCAACAGACCGTCAGCTCCGTGAGGGCAGGGATTTTGTCTTGCTCAGGATTCACTATACCCCTAGTGCTCAGAGCAATGCCTGCACAGATTAGCGCTCCAAAATGCTTGTTGAACGAATGAAAAATGAATATTGATTCTAAACATTATTATTGAGGATAGGAAAAACCAGAGTGTTTTTGCTAATCTCACACTCCACTTAACACACCACTTCTAACACCAGATGTGTGTGGGGTTCCCCCCCACCCCAAGCAACCCTCCAGCGGACAACAGTTGGGTGTCCTCTAATCCAGTTTAATTCTGGTATTATCCACCTGGAGACACGTCAGATCTCACAGGTCAAGGGTTCAGTCCCACAAGGCAGCCCTCCATTTCTGACTCCAGTCGCAAGTCCCGGGTTGTGAATTGTGCTTCTAACTGACTGGGTTCCCACAGCTCCCTCCTTGGGTCCGATAAGTAGACTAGAGTGGCTCATGGAACTCAGAGAAACACTGAAGTTTTCCGTTTGGTGGATCCATCTGCCGCAGACATCCCTGACCGAGTAAATGCACTGAGTGAGTGTTTACTATGTGCTAGGTGCATCTTCCAGAAGCTTCTTCCTCTTTAGCGTCCTTTATGCACTCATCTTCCTCCAACAGCCTTCTAGTCCTCTGTGTTCCTCGGTTCCTCCCCACGTTTCTAACCTCACTCCACGTGTCCGCTGCTGCATGGGTGACTTTACCCCACGCCTCTTCATTAATGATACTGTAAAAGTTATTTGAATTTTAAAGTATCAAAGTAGTACATGTATATTGTTTAAAAAGTGAAAGAGTACTATGAGCCCTAGAGTGAAAAATAGCCCCTCCCTGCCCCCCGAAGGCAATGGCTCTCGCATCCTTCAGCTCATTCTCCTGTGATTTATCTCCATATTTTAAAATAACTGCTTATTTTGCTATTTGTTGACTATTTGCTTTCATTATTTCTCTTACAGTACCTCTAGCATTCTTCCCCTCTTTTAATCATCCCAATGTAGTCACGCCACGACTTTTGGTTAAGCCAATTGTTTATGTTATTATGACTCATAAATACTGTTTACAACTAAGCCATGTAGTATGCTATGATGACATTTCCTCTCCTACGGAACTTTGCTTCTTTTAGAGTAAATAATTTCTTTTATTTTATTTATTTATTTATTTATTTTTGAGACAGAGTCTCACTCTGTTGCCCTGGCTAGAGTGAGTGCTGTGGCATCAGCCTAGCTCACAGCAACCTCAAACTCCTGGGCTCAAGCGATCCTACTGCCTCAGCCTCCCGAGTAGCTGGGACTACAGGCATGCGCCACCATGCCCGGCTAATTTTTTCTATATATTTTTAGTTGTCTGATTAATTTCTTTCTACTTTTAGTAGAGATGGGGTCTCGCTCTTGCTCAGGCTGGTCTCGACTCCTGAGCTCAAAGGATCCGCCCACCTCGGCCTCCCAGAGTGCTAGGATTACAGGCGTGAGCCACCGCGCCCAGCCTAGAGTAAATAATTTTTTGATTTTTAAATTTATTTAGTTTTCTATGTATCTAACATAAATTCATCTCCAAATTCTTTGCAAATGTGTAAGTAGTCTCTCAATATCTTCAAATACAACCAGGTATTCATAAGGTTTGTTCCCTCCCTTCCTTCCTTCCAACTTCTCCTCTGGAGCTTTTCGGCTCCAGCCCCAATGACTGTCTAGGGTTGTTATTCTGGAAGCCCCTTTACCATTAGTTTGAAATTTCCTCTCCTCTCTCGTGTTGGACCCTCTGCCTCCTGGGTCCCAGGCAGTCTTTTTCCTGGTTTACTTCTTCATTCTGGGGGAAAATAGCTCCCTGCAGAAGAGAGCGCGGCTGATTGGGCCTTCGCATGCTTACCGTTGTCTTCACCCCTCTGTCACCCTCGAATCAACGTTATATTTGGCTGGGTATGAAATTTTAGGATGAAAATAATTTTCCCATAAGATTCGGGAAGTGTCGGCTTCCCCTTGTCTTCCAGCCTCCGGTGGTGGTAAGTTCAATGCCATTCTGATTGTTCATGCCATCTGATTTTTTTCCTCCCTGCAAGCTTTTAACATCTTACTTTCTGTTCTTATTTTTTTATTTTCTATTTTCGTTTTTATTTGCCTTCTTATTTAATCCTGAGATTATTTACTCAACTTTTATCTCTCAGCCATTCTATTTTTAAAGTTTCTGCGGTCATATTTTTAATTTTAAGAGCTTTCCTTGTTATCTGAATGTTCCTTTTTATAGTTTCCTGCCTTTGTTTTATTGACACGATATCTTCTCTTATTTCTCTAAGGATATTAATTTTCGAAAACTTTTCTTGTATATCCTTTAATGTCTCCGTTTCTTCCAAGTTCTTCTGTCTATTTGGTTTTAACATTGCCCTCTGTCTTTCCTAGTGTAAGTTTTGCTCAAATATCTGATGTTCATATCTAAGAGTGAGGCATGACCTTGCTACTTTGAGGCTCAAGGTACTGCCCCGTGGGGCGGGGGAAGGCTATTGACCAGTGGGCTCCCCAAACATCTAGGCAATAAACCCCATCCAAAAAGTTCATCTGGTCAACCTGTGCCCACTTCACCAGAATTTTTCTCTTGCGACGATCGGTTTCCCGGAGAGGAGCCCTCCCGTCCTCCAGTGCATTAAGTCAGCCACTAGCATTCTGAATCAAGGAGGGGAAGGGTGCCAGGTGGGCAGGTATCTCAGCGTCCCAAACGTAGACTTCCTCTTCATGCTTGGTTTCCAGTGTGGAGCTCGGCCGGTGCCTCCATTCCAAGGACTTTCCGAAGCTTCTTTCTCACCAGCCTCCTCCGTGCGGGTGGTCGGCGCTCAGCTTCCTCCTGTCTGTGAAGCCATGAACCACCGATCCATGAAGTTTCCAGCTTTTAAAATGTTGTTGCCGTCGTTTTTCCGTTGTTGTCTCCTCTCCCACCCTCTTTGTCCTGTGGATTTACGACTTTCTTATTCCTCTGCTGTGATGCTCGGCGGCATGGAAAGAGAGCAGAGATTAAGCTTCAGCGTGGTTCAGCTGCCATGCTCAATCATGCTTTTGACCGCCCGGACCCAGACCTCTCCCCCGACGGCAAGACTCTACCTCCAGTGCCTGCTGGACACCACCTCCTGAATGCCCCCAGGGCCTGCAAACTCAACGTGTCCGCAGTGGAAATCACTAGACCTTTTCCATTCATTGCCCAAGCCAGGAACAGGAACATTGTCTTTAACTCTTCCCCCTCCAAATTCAGTGATGTGCCAAGTTCAATTTCTTTAGTCTCCTAAATAATCTTTCGCATCTTTCCTCCCCTCTGTCTCCACTGCCGCTGCCTTATTCGGCTTCTCATCGCTTCTTTCCTGGAATACGGCAATGATCGCTTAGCTGGCCTCCCAGACTCCAGCCTGGGCTGCTGAAAATCCACTCCTCGGCACCCATCAACACAGTGGAATACTATACAGCAAGGAGAATGAACAATATACAATTGCTCACAACTGCTTGGATATTAAGCAGAAGAAGCTGGGTTCAAAAGAATGCATTCTTTATGATCCGATCCGTATGAAACTGGAAAACATGGGAAACCGATCTCTATTGTTAGAAGCCAGGACAGTGGTTGCCCTTGCAGAGAAGGTGTGACTGGAGGGAGCTGGTGGAGGGCTCTGGCAGCCGGCAATGTCCCTTTTCTTGACCTGAGTGCTGGTTTCGCACATGTGTTCAGCTGATGGAAGTTGATCAAGCTGTGTACTTACGATATATGCACTTTTCATATGTGTTATACTTCATTAAAAAGGAAAGAAAAATATTTCCCACACCAAACTCTGAATTATCTTTCTAAAGTGAACATCTAATTATAACAGGCCCCTGCTTAAAATCTTTCATGGCTCTCAAACTTGCTACACAGGGCATTTTAGATTCATGGTCCATCATGGTGTATTCCTTTCTGCCTTTTCCACTCTTCCTCCAATCCGTGACCTAAATCTCATGCTCTAGTCCTGCCTGTCTACTCGTATACATTGTCCCCAAACTCTCCACCAGATCTCTTGTGCCTCTCCACCTTTGCACATGGTGTTCCCTCCACCTGACCTACCTTTACCATCTCTTGATTGCTTTGCAAACTTCTATTCATCCTTCAAAACCCAGCTTAGACATGACCTCTTCTGAAAAGCCATCCCTGAACCCCCAGAGGCACCTGCCTTCAGCGACTGGTCTTATCAGCACCCATCACGCTGTATTGAGGTGACCTCCTTTACCAGCCGGGACACCCCCTGAGGACCAGCCACTGCATCTTGTCTTCTGTGGCTCCCATGTCCCAGGCGAGGTTGGGACAGAGCAAGAATTTAGGAAAGGTTTGTTGAGTGAAGGGAGGAAGGGAGGAAGGAGCGAACAGGGACCATGTTACAGGTACTGCGTGGCCCATTTGGGTTTAGAAATGTGCATCCAACTCTTGAAGCTATGATCTCCTCTGACCCACCTGGGCTGAGCTGTGTTTCAAGTCATCCCTGCTACCTGCCCCTGTTCCCCAGTGAGCCGGGATTTCTGGCAGCCACCAGCCAGCAATTTCTGTGAAACAGTCTCCAAAGCTTGTAGGTTTCATTTGTTTAATATCTCAGGGATGCGTAACAACGTGGTAGGCTCCGCGGCCACAAGCCTGAGTCTTGCGTGAGTCATTTCTCACTTCAATTCCTATAATAGTCTCTTGTTGGTCTCCTCAACCTCTCTGTTCCCTGCCTGAAATCGATTTACAATTCTGCTGCTCACTTAATTTGTTTAGTGTATTTTATTGATTTATGTCATAGAACTGAAACGTGCATAGATCAGAACATGCTGAGCAGAAGAGGGAGAGGGGAATCAACCTCCGCAGCTGCCCAGACTCTGATATCGGAGCCAAAAACAGGTCAGCCTCCCGGCTGCAGTAGGAACACGCCGTGTGGCCCGTGCATCCCGTACCTGCCTTCCTCCTGGACGGTCTTTTCAGCCCTGGCTGTCTGGGCAACGCTACGTCAACCTTCACGAGCCAACCCGAAGGCTCTGCCTCCAGGACGCCCTCCCCCGCCCCCAGACTGTGTCAGTCACTCCCACTCTGTGCTCCCAGGTGACCAGGTACACACCTGTGGCCCCAGGCCCAGGAAAGTGGGAGCTCTGATTGCCTCCATCCCAGCGAGACAGACACGTCAAGACACAGACGGGCCGGAGACTGGCCCAAGTGGTCCGCACGTCCACGACTCCCGCTCACCTGCCATTCCCAGATAATACGGGAATAATTATTAGTAATGCTCACAGCCATCTGGCCCACGACGGGAATTGCCAGCCATCTGAATGGCCCTGGTCCATTGTGGAGCTCTGGAATCTTCCTGTCATTTCCTGGACTTTCTGAATAAACTCACAACAGAGGCCAGCTAACCTGGTGCCAATTATTAATAATTGTCAGAGGCAAGGCAGACGGCAGCCTGGCTTTCAGGAATGGGCTGCGGGGGACCATCGTCCGCCTTGCCAGTACTCAGTGTCCCTCGGTGCCAGGCTGTGTGTCAGGGTCCGGAGCAGTGAGGAGAAGCCCCCGGCCCCTACTCTTGAGATGTTCACCTCCCAGTGGGGACACACACAAGGGGACAGAGAGTCACAGTATGTGAAGGGGGTTGGAGGGCTGTGGAAGAAGTGAGGGCAGTCTGGGAGGGCTGCATGGAGGAGCACCATGGGGGAAGGTTCTGGAAAGAGGAGTGGAATCCTCCTTATATGTAAGGGGCAGCAGGGAAGTCACTCCAGTAGAATGAACAGCTCGTGCAAAGAGACGAGACCAAGTGTCTCAGTGCTGGGCATGTGGCAGGTGTCAGTGGATATTGCTGAATGACTGAAGGGTGGGAGAGCCCAGAGAGGTGAAGTGTCTTGCTCAAGGTCACACAGCAGGATGCAGCGCCCGCCTGCCCTGCTGCCCACCTGTCCTCCCCCACCATCCCTCCAGCCTCGTTTGCTGGAGTATCACCCCTGGCCCTCCCACCTCCTTAATTCTGAAGTGGTTCTGCCACTTTCTTTTCTGAAATTCTGGATTCCTCTAATTATGTGCTCTGAGGGTGATTAAATCCCTAAGCCTGGTGGAGGATTGCTCCTGGAGATCACAACATCTAATAATTGCTTTAGTTGCTCTAATTCCAATTATTCAAGATTATCTTTCCAGGTAATTAGGTATCTGGGCAGTCTCGCCTG
>RJWJ010043044.1:0-12760 GCA_004363605.1 Indri indri | reverse complement strand
ATGGTTAAAACAAAGGACAAATAAAGATGTACGGTCAGTGAAAGGTTGGGAAAGGAAAATACAGTTGGACTGTTAAGGACTTCAACGGCCATGCTAAGAAGCATTGACTCAAAGCAGAAGTTTGGACTCTACCATTTCAAGCCTGAAAATATTTTTATCTTGCCATTTTGACCTAGTTGTTCACCAAATTCCTGTCTTCCTTCTTTAAAAAATATATATGTATTGAACAAAATTTTCTTGTTTTTTATTCCTGACACTAAGAATAAAAAAAAAAAAAAGAAATGTTAAAAAGCAGTCAATTAGACAATTGAAAATGGAGATTACTGGTAGAGATTATCAAATCAGAATAGAAATGATCATGGCTAAAATTACACACGGTAAAATTTATCAACAACTAAAAATTGATGGAAAAATTAAATTTTCTTAATAAAATTTATACCTTATTTTTTTCTTCCCCAAATATTGGAATTGTTAGAAATAATGGGCACAAAAGAAAAACTACAATGTCAGAAGCTATAATTGTTAAATGTTGTAAGAGCAACATTGGCTGTAAAGGATAAGCAAGATTTAAATAAACAATGGAGGAAGAACGCATCTGGGATATGAGAAATGAACCATTTTGGCCAAAAGAAATATTTTTTCTACGGAAGTTATAATGTTAAGAATTAAATGACAAAACAAACCCAAATTCTGGAGGACTTTACAACAGGCAAAGGACTTCAGTGATAACAAAAACTGTTCTTTTGCCAGAAAACGACATAACAGAAGAACTAGTTTTAGATAATTGATTAGTTAACAAACATGCATTAAAGATTGAGAGAGAAGTTACTGAAAAGTGGTTATGGAAACAAGAGTCACTGGCTTAAAAGCTAGTGCAAGAATCATAAACATCTAGACTAAAATGGTCACATTGGGAATAGAGAAGAAAAATTTAAAAATCATTTTTAAAAATGAAAACAATGGTCCTCAAAGATTCATTCTATACAGGAAAAAACTAGCAAGCTAAAGAATATTTCTGGAATATCCGCATCTCACTCCAGGATTTCAAAAAGGAGAGGGGAATCCACAGTGTTCCATGACCCACTGGTTGTAGAAGAAAAAGTCACTGAATGCAGCAAAATAGACCATTACTGAACTTAAAAGAAGAAATGGAAAGCAACTGGGAGGGTACAGAAAGCAGGGCAGAATAAAGAGTGAGTACAAATCAAAGACACAAAGATACAGAATATTTATTTGAAAATTGCATGGGGAAGGGTAATCAGGGATTACATACTGAAAAACCAGAAATGTCATCTGGGTTTTGAATGATGAGTAGGAATCAGAGAGAAAGTGGTAAAGTATACAGTATTCTTGAATCTACTCAGCATCTTGCTATTGCTGTCATGGTGAGAGAACTTAATAGAGAAATAAAAGTTATATGCAACAATGAGTCAAGCAGCTGGGCAAGGGCATCGGCATTACCTATACAGGAGGAAAAGCTGAAAAAAAGGGAAGACCTCAAGTTAGTTTAGTTAGGAGATAAACCCAAGTGGAGATAACTTCACTCTTCCAGCCCTTCTAAAGTTGTATGAACCCTAAGTCCCTGCATTAAAAACTTCATATTTGGAAATCACAGAGTGAGTTCTGTTTTCTCAGGCAAACCCTGACTGATATGCATGGTGTCAGGGAATTAGGACTGGATAACTTGAGGCCAGAAATGGGAAAAGGACTGAGCAGTTAAAAACTGAACGGAATGAAGAATCTGTAATGGAAGGAGAACAACAAGTGGAATAACTTGTATCTCAGAACAAGATCAAAGTCAAATCACTCATACCTAAGAACAAACTGGTCATTGGAAATAAAGATGATTGGCAGCACTAAGTCATCTGGGGAAGAAAGCTGAGCAACAGGATGATGAGCTGCCAAAGGGAAAGAACCATACAAGAAATATCTGAGGGAAAATGGGAGTTAATGTTAAATTAGGGTCAACTGGATTACAGACAATTCAAATCAAATCCATGATAAGGAAGTAAAGGATCTGTCTTACACATAACCCGGTGACATAAATTGAGTAACTAGTACTTTGGAAATGATTTTCCCACCTACCTAAAAACCTTATTCAAATGCTGGTACCAAAAAAATAGAATACTTACTATATTACCACCCCAGATAAAAATATTCCTGTGAATTGTACAAAAGAACAGTTTGCTTTTCCCTTTCAAACACATAACTCCCATTAAAATAAATGCACGTTTTTAAGTACCTGTCAAAGATAGATTATAGACACTGTTAGCGAAGGTCATTTGGGTCCATTTCTTCTATTAATACTTAGGAGCACACCTATAAATGCAAATTAAAAGTGCACTACAAAAATGTTGTAAAATGAGAATTCTGAGTACCTCTCATTCTCTCATTTTTATAATGTTAACAGTAGAGGGCAAAAAAACATTTCCTATCTTATTTTAATATCCTCCAAGGATGACTACATGTTGCAAACATATGTAAGCTCTGATTTCCTTAGAAAATATCATTTAGATTTTTTTTAATCATAGGTTAACACAGTGGCTCCCAAACTTGTCTTCACATTTGAATCGAGTGGGAGCTTTTACAAATTTCAAATCCCAAACCACCACCCAGAGCAATTAAATCACAATCTCCTAGGGTCGGGCACAGACCTCATTATTTTTTTTGTAGCTTCCCAGGTGAGTCCAATGTGAAAACAAATTGGAAACCAGTGTTAATATAGAAGTCCTTAAAGGAAACCTGATTAGCCCTTGAGAGCAGCAATTCTCAAACTTTGCTGCATGTCGGAACCACCTGGGGAGTTCTAAAAATCCCCAGACCCTGGCTCCACCCCAGACCAATTAAATTGAAATCTTTGGAGGGATGGGATCCAGCCGTCATCATTTTTAAAGATCCAGATATGCAGCCAAGTTTGGGACCAGTGCTCTAAACTATTAGTTTGTAATACTAATTAAGACCATTAGATACGTGAAAAAATAACTTCATTGATACAATAAAAATTCTTATTAAAACTCCAAAAAAGAACATGTATTATGTTATGTAAATATAATGATACTCTAGTAAGTAGATCAGCTTTTATGTTGACTACAATATTGAAAATTAGGACAGAGACAGAAGAAGCCTAAGCGAGACAAAAAGAAGAAAAGAAATATAACCTATTGCAGCTGTCATTTACATGATTGAAACTTTCGATTTCTATATAATTAATAAAAATATACACGCCTATTCTATTCACTACTCTTGCCAAATGTGTAAGTTTGGGAAAATTTATAAGAGAAAGAATTTTAGTGGTAGAAAAAAGTTTCCAAATACTCAAACATGTAGATTAAGTGATTGAATAATTTCGAAGCAAGAAGAGGTCAGCTCTTATCTCTCACTCCCATTCTAATCGGTAGTTTCTGGCCATTCATTGGTTTTGTTGAAAATTAGCCCAGTGTGAACAAAATGTGTATTACATTTCAAATGCAACAAAAGGGGTAGTTGAATTAGATGATTTGATGATACAACTTTTAAGTGTTTATTAAATCTTCACTTTTATGTAAATATATTTCAGTGAAAGGTTTAAGTATCATTTAAAACAGATTTTATAAAGTATAATTAGATGTGTTGTTAGATGGGAAGACAAATTAAAAGTGCAATTCACACTGTAGCAGCAGCAGTGCCACCCAGGAGCATCTGATCTTTTGCACAACACTCATGGCAGAATGTAATCCAGTCTACACAGAGCCCACGATTACACACTTACAGGGACACTAGCATTTCAATTATCAATCAGTGCAGTTTCCTTTGGTGGAAACACCTGTGTGCTACATAAATGAGGGGAAAGGGGAGGTCTTTCTTTCTTAACTTTTGTAAATTTACTGCCTACTAAACATCCTCAGTTTTCACCAGTTCCTCTGAGTAGTAGCTAAGTACGCAGTGCCAATTGACAGGATATGACAGAGTTAGTGGCACACATCCACATAGCCAATCATTTGGGGAGGATTCATCAGTGGTTGTAAATGTGACTCTGGGTTGAAGCCAGATGAACCAACAGATTTATTTTTTTTTAATTGTATATGTTTAATGTATACAACGTGATGTTTTGATATACATACACATAATGAAATGATTGCTACAGTCCAACCAATTAACATATCTACCATCTCACATAGTTGCTTTCTTTTATGCTTGGTAATAGCACCTAATATCTACTACCTTAGAAAATTTCAAATGTACAATACAGTATTATTCACTATAGTCCTCACACTGTACATTAGATCTCTAGACTTCTTCATCCAACATCAGACATAACTACAACTTTATACCCTTTCACCTACATCTCCCCATTTCCCCCCTCATCCCTCCCTACGACCCCATTTCTGGTAACCACCAGTCTACTCCTTGTTTCTATGTACTCAACCTTTTTTTAGATTCCACATATAAGTGAGATCATGCAATATTTTTTTTCCATGTCTGCCTTGTTTCACTTAGCATAATGTACTCCAGGGTCATCCATGTTATCACAAATAAAAGGATCTCTTTTTTAAGGCCGAATAATATTTCTTTATATTCTATTGTATACCACTGTTTCTTTATCCATTTATCTGTTGACAAATACTTTAGGTTGTTTCTATATCTTGGCTATCATGAATAACGCTGCAATGAAATGGGTGTGCACATTTCAAAATTATCCCCACAGTTTGTAATGGAGTGGTAGGTGCAATTTTAGCTATCAAGGAAACACTTGTTGCTTCCCTTCAGAGATGTTGGTTAAAGGGTAAAAACTGTCAGTTATAACATAAATAAAATCTGGAGACTTAATGTACAGCATGGTGACTATAGGTAATAATGTATTGTATACTTGAAATTTACTGAGAGTAGATTTCAAGTGTTGTCACCACCATAGAAAAAGGGAAACCATGTGAAGTGATTGATATGTTACTTAGCTGGATTGTGGTAATCGTTCCACAATGTATACACACATTGAAACATCACATTGTACATCTTAAATGTATAATTTTTTTTATTTGTCAATAATACCTCAATAAAGCTTGGAATTAAAAAGGGGGGAAGCACTTTGTCAAATGGCATAATTAGGTAACTAACTAACCTAAATTTTAGGTAAACCTTTAAACATCACTTTTCCCCCTTCACCAGCTGGGAAGAATTGCTAATATATGGAAAAGTCAAAGATGATATGTTTTGCCTTTTCATCTTTTTCACTGAGCCACTATTGGACTCATTAGTTACCCAACCAAAGGTGATATACTTTTCCCCAACAATCTGAGTTCAAACATTCAAACATTAAAGACAATATAAGATAATTTTAAAACTATTCTTTCTAAGCACAAAACATTTTGCAACTTTTTATGTGAATTTGCATTATAAACTACTATACTTTAATTCCAAATGAAAGACTCAAGTACACTTTTCTATCTAAGCTTCATTAAATGGTTAATATGGTCAGCATTTCAATTCTCTTGGCAAGATCTTTGGATACATAAAATATTTCATCTCCCTATTTTAAAATGGTTCCAAATTGTTAATATTAAATAAGCACTTTTAAAATTAATTATCTCCTCCCTCAAAGATGGCTTACGCTTTTCACATCCACACTAGAAATATTATAAAGCATTCTAGCAAAATATGAAACAAAAATACCTATTGTTTAACTTTCCTATTTGACTTTGTTTGCCAAGTGTGCTCTGAATGTTGTGGCTTCCATTGCTAAACCCAGACAATAGATGTGTTGCTGTCAGCAAGCCCTCCTGACTGCAACCTCTTCTTTTGTGAAATCCATTCAGTAACCCTGTCCCTGGCCTCTAAAGAGAATAAAATTGTATTTGTATGTCTTATAGTTAGTAGACCAATGACATAAAATTGCCACTTTCTCTTGCCTAGAAAGCCACGCTTTCTCTTGGTTGCTTTCATTTAAGTCTACAGGTCTTTATAGCTTCCTACAGTATAAAACTATTCTTTTCACTTTCTCTCTCTCACCATAAGATAAATCAATGTAAAACAGCCACTTTTGTGAACATGTCTTTCTTTCAGCCAGGCTCTCACAATGCAAACATGGTCGTGCCCTCATTTTCTAATCAGTTTTCAGACATCCATTGATTCCACTGATTTCAATAGGGTTTTGCCTTCTTTTAAATTAAGAATTCCTTTTGTAAAAATCATGAACACATCCCTACAACATTGCCCATGATGAAGAAGCTCAGAAGCAGCATTGCCCAGATTTTGCTTAGCAATGAACATGTAATGAGCCATGTGACTTTGAGCAAGTTACTTAGCTTCCCTGGGCCACATTTTCCCCTGTGAAGATGAATATAATATTACCTCTCTCAATAGGAGAGTGTATGGATTAAAGGGATAATGCATATAAAACACTTAGTCCATCTGAGTGATGGCTCAATAAAATTAATGCTTATTTGGAAAGAAGACTTTAATGAAAATCTCCAAAAGGCCTAGCAGCCTCTATAAATATCTTCTAAAATGAATTTGGTGAATCTGATATCCTTATCAGCATTTACCATATATATCAAACCTCACATTCCAAAATATATGCCAATTAATGTCACAATATTTTGTGACAAATACACTAATTGGGGAACTTAATAATTTTCGAAATGAAAATCAAGTTTGAAATTGAAGAAGAGTGGGAATGGTTCCTACAGGAGAAAGAAAGGAGGATCAGCATACACCTATGTCAGACAGAAGTACTAAAGAAGAAAAAAGTCTCCCCCACACACATTAGACCTGGATTTCCTTGTGGTGCTCAGTGGTTATCACAGTTGAACATGCTTTTGATTCACCTGGGGAGCATTCCAATCTACTGAGCAAAATGTATATTTCAGGGCTCAACCTAGACCTGCCAAATTAGAACCTCTGAGGAGCAAGAGCTGAGAAATCGACATTTGATAAGAACCCCTCTCAGGCTCAGATCCCACCAGTGACTGGGATGCCAGTAGTCATATGCCCTACTTCAAGAATCTGTAAGAACTTAAGTCCCAAGGGAGCAGTAGCTATGCGTGCTGACCCTCGCCAATTCTTGCCTCCATTTGCATTGCTTTTCAAACTAGGCCTGCATGGATATGATCAATATTTCCTCAATTAACACTTGTGACTGCCTTCCAATCAGAAAAACCAAGAGCCTAGTTCTCCAGCAACTAGGAAAGTGTGTGAAATTCGTTTTCACAGGAGAATACACTTTGCTTCTTCAGTGCTAAACTGTAATAGGTTATAATGTGAAACTAAATGACATTTGCCATTTTCCTGCAGATAACTTGATGTTATTCTCTTTTGCTATCCAATGAACTACCATCAAAATAAATTCAGGTCAAACAAACTCCCCCAAATACCACAGTTACTTTGTAATTGTGCAATACATTGTCTAATTACCCTGCCGCTGCAAAGCGCTTTCCACATAATTAGGTAAACAGTAATTATCCTTTGAGAAACCAATAACTAAGTGGAATTGGTGTATGGTAATGTGAATCACTTCCTTTCTGGATAAATATGGGAAGGAGATCATCAATGAAGGCTTTAAAATTAAGTCACTGAAAAACATCTCAAAAGCCATCAGTTTTGATTATATCATGGGAATTAAAAAGGAACAAGTAAAGGAAATATAGTGAAATGATGTTCATCTACTGCAACATCATTTCAGAGCTTATAGCTGGTAGCGTAAGTTCATCCGTAGGAACTTATGGAATATAGGAGATAGGAAGAGTGAGAAAGGAATGAGGCAGGTATATTCTAGCAACTCACTGAAGTATTGACCATGAAATGTCCTGAATTGGATAATGTGTCATCAGAACGGAAAAAGGAGAGTTGGTAAGAAGGAAATGAAGAAATGAACAGAGGAAATGATAGGAAAGAAAGAAAAAGGAAAAGAAAAACCAATCTTAAAAAAAAAAAAAACAAAACACACTATTGCCACAAAGCGAGAGCACAGCCACACCTCCTCCCCTATGGCGGCTCTGTCTCTACACACAGTAAGGTGCCTAGAAGGAAACCAGTTAATGAAAGATGCAGGTATGGTAAACTAGACTGGAAAAGCAGCCTCCATAAAGGGCACATCATGGAAATAAAGAAAAAAGAAAAATGAACAGCCCTCTTATGTTCATGCCCCACCCCATTCCATAGGCAAGCCTTCCTAACCCTGTGTCTTATGAAAGTATATTTTAAATGCCACACTAAATAAGAGCATTATTGCTAATGCTTATTTATAAAATGATTTTTCTTTTACATAAGTTATCTTCAAAGTGTATTTCATGCTCATGAATTATTTATAATAATTCCAGGTACTCTTTCCCCCATAGGAATATATCCCTGGAATCACAATGTAAGAAAATCAGAAAAAAAATGATTTGATTTCCAAATAATAGACCTATGCATGACTTTCCTTTGTCTTTTGAATCCCAGGTTCAAGGAGATTAGTTAATCATATTCCTTGGTTCATAGTACCTTATCATCACTGTAAAGTCACTCTCCTGTTTTACTTTAATATCCAATTTATTCCTAATCTTCCCTCATCCCAGAGGCCCCCTTTTCTAAATTACTTTATATTTTTAAATATTACCATATCTTTATAAAAAAATAGTAAGCTCATATGAATATGTTTTTAACTTATATAAGTAGTATTAGACTATGTCTCTCATTTCTTTTATTTTTTTAACTCATACCAGGTCCTTAATATCTATCCAGGATCTTAATATCTACCCATGTTGCTCCATTTGTATCTAGTCTGTTGCCTTTAAGTGCCCAATGTTAAGCATGTATCTTCCACATTTTACTTCCTCAGTCCCACAGTTATGGATATTATTCTTGCCTTCTCAAGTACCACCCCAACACCACCAAAATAGATGAATGAGAGAGAAAGATAATCTCCAAACATATTCCTTTACCTTCGTGAGAACTTTCTATATAGTATATCTAGAATATACTCACCTAGATATACTGTTAACTTCATTTCACTAAGTGTTACCAGGTTGCTTTTAAGAATGACTGTATTCCCAATAACAAGTGGGAGACAAAAAAAGGTATTAAAAAAAAAAAAAAAAACTCTTTCCCAGATGATTTTCATGTATTTGAGAGTTCTTCAATTCCCTTTCCCACCCCATGGATCCACATTCTGTTCAAATTTAGTTTCTTTGTTTTTTTGTTTAAAAGGTTTATTTCAGAAAGCACAAGGTCAACAACTGGTATGTAATTTGAGTGGAGTAGGAGATAAAATATGTTATAGTTTAAAATGTTCAGACATGGACTAGACTATTGGGAAGCTAAAAAGCTACACAATGCTGGAATATGATATATTTTCTACAGAAGATCCTATTTTCCTTTACAATAACCTACATCTCCCATAAATCTTTTTTCCCACGTATACTCACAGGATTCAAAATTATACCCTTGGGGCAAAAAACAGCAGAAACTCCCATTCAGATGGCCACTGACTTTCATTCTGGAAAACTTTCTGCTATTATCACCAAACGATAAAAACCAGAAAAGGGTGGAATTCTAGGTCCTAGGTCCCTAGGATTATTAACCAGCACTCTGGAAATCAATCTGAGGCCCTTTCACTTTAAGAATCAGGGAAGTTGGTGCAATACCCTGCTCCGAGACTGAAAGCAAACTTAATAGCCACTATTAGACAAAAAAAGCTAATAGCTTCAAGTCCTAACACTAACACCTCTATGATCTCAGGCTTACTCATTTTCGTTTGTATGTATTATTACTGCTGTTCTGTGACCACACCAAGAATCTCAGAGTCTCCTGCTATTCACTCTGCCCTGAACTCTCTATCGCCACATATTCACATTCCTCATTCTCTCACTTCATTCCTGGCCTTGCTCAAGTGTCAATCTAGCAGAGAGGCCTCCCCTACCACCCTGTGTAGCACTGTGCCTCACACACTCATACACACACACACACACACACACACACACACACACTTCTACCGACAATCCCTATCCTCTAACTCTGCTACATTGTTCTTCAAAGCACTTACCACATCTTCACACTAGAGCGTAAACACCAAAAAAAGCAAGAATGTTGTTTATTTTATTCATTGCTCTATCCCATGATGTAGAACAGTACCTGGAACAAAGATGGTGCTCAAATATTTGCAGAACAAATTAATTTAGACTGTGACAGAGGCTGAAGATACAATAACAAACAAGAAAGCCGAACCCCGGCCTTCATGGAGCTCTGGTAGGGAAACAGACCAGTAGGCTGTAGAATGTGCAGTAGAACTCGGGGCCTTCTGACTCACGTAGAGCTTTCCACTCTGCCATGCTGAACAGTGTACAAAAGATGGGGCTTGGTTATTTAGCGGTGGCGAGCACAAAAAAAAGAGAGCTGTAAAGACTACGTTAGTTGCCTATTTCCATTACGTACCCTTAAAGCATTCATGGATTTTTCAGAGAGAGGCCACAATAGAAGAAGTAGCCATAAGGACTCTTCACAGACTTGCATTATTCTAAAGAGCATTTTCAGTTATGTTTTTTGTACATGGGATAGTATTTAGATCTTTAAATAAATTATCACAGTACTAATTTAATCAATGTACATAAATTTACACGTATACGTAACCACATGTGTCGTGTAACAATGGGTACAGGAACTGACAATTGGAAATGCTTCAGTGGTTATATAACTTGTCCTTATTAAGCTGTGGTGCTTATTGTCTAACAGAATGAAAGCAATACCAACCAAGCCTTATTAGAATTGTGATAGTGTTCTATCAGCAAGCAAGTTACAAAATAAAACTCTGTCCAAATGCACTAGGATAGGAATAAACATTCTATTTTACATTGGACGCCAGACTCTCCTTGACTAAACTTGAGAAAAGCGAAAGAAACTGAAGTTTTAAACAGTATTCTAGAATGTAATTAAGAGAGAAGGAGAGGGGGAAAGTTGCTTTGAATGTGAAGTTAGGCTGATCATGCAATTTACCTTCTAGAAGCCACATTTCTCAGTTGGCAGACAGTGCCGTCTGACATAAGAGAAATCCAAATGGACCAGTTCCTGCAATGAGAACTTAGGGACTCATACCTCAAGATTGGGGGAAACCCTGGACTTATTTTGAGTTACATAATATGGCCTAAATATGGGCAAAGAAAGGAACATAGAAATATTTTGCAAGTAATTTTCACTAGAAGTTTATTTTATCCTGTTTATACTTTAGCTCCCAGGAACCATAAAGGATGAAAAGTTAAGCAGCAGAGTCTTCTAGTCAAACTTTTGAAGGGAGGAAAACAATATTGGTTTATTATACATAGTTTATTATTATGTAATACATCGAATTGTTACATATAGTTATTAGGAAGTTATTTTTAAAGACTCAACTGAGATGATCTCTGGTGAGTAGAAGTTGAATTCTCAGGTTTCTAATATTTACTTGTGAGTCACAAATCTCTCCTGTTTGGGACATAGTATTAACATATTGGTTTGAAACCAAAAAAATTCATGAAAAAGAAAATAAGTTACCAGCTCCTTCCACTTCAGAAGTTTTTCTGATTTCTCTCACTTTCTGATAACATGTTTCTCTTTCTCTTTGTTGTTCCTATTTTGGAAGGAGGGCAAAGGATTGCACCTATTTCCACTGAATTATGGTTTTCAGAACTACCAAATGAGATTGGTGTTTTTTTTTCTGTGAATATTAAGAAGTTATATTATTATATATAAAATGATTTTCTGATTACTATATTTAGATGTGAAATACAGGTCTACATGTTTCCTGCTTACGGTTCATTTTGGAGTGGGGCATGCATTGGTAATCACAAGACTGGACCATTTGGTATTTTCACCGGCCTCCTTGCCTACCTCAGCCCACATCCATCACCCCTGGATACCATTTTGTTCATGGTACACAATGGCTTCCCCTGGTGACCTCAAATAAATAGTACACACTAAGTGACTCCACGCACACCATGTTTTGTGTCATGTTCAGTGTATATTCTAAGTAAAAAGAGTGACAGATTCTAATCAAATGATCTAAGTTCCAAGAAAAGATCTATCACTTTCTGGCCATGATATCTGGTTTTAAAATAATCACTTAATCTCTTCAATACTCATCCTGCCTTCCTAACAGGATTAACTGCATCAAATATAGTGAAAATAAGAAGTATTATATGATATGAAGAAAGTATATATATACACTTTGTTTCATATGCCTAAAAACCAAAATAATTCAAATTTTGAATAATTACATAATAACATGACATTATATAAACAGGACCTGACAGAACCAAAAATAGGGAGAAGACAAGTAGACCATCTAGGTCAGAGGCTCACATTCTTCAGTGCTGAGGCCACCATCTGCTAGTGATTCTCTCAGTCAAGAAAATGAACTTCAGCTGGCCCACATCTTGAGAAATTATTTAAAACAGAACATATAAATTATTTCCTTTCATCTTATGTAGCTGAATTCCCTCCTCCAAATAGAAACAGTCATTAAAATCAAAATTTTGCTATCATTTTAAGTAACCAATTTCATAAGTAGGGAGAAAAAATACGTTTTTTTTTCCTTTCCAAAATTCAAAGAAAACAAGCTTGCAGTACAGTCTTAAGCTTCTTGTTAGTGCAGCAGCTCCACAACTCATAAATCATAATGTGCTTCCTTGCAGCATCCTCTTTACATGTAGCTGAATTAGAAAAGCAGTAAGAGGTGAGCAAAAATATAGCCAGTTTCTGTTAGAATGAGTACTGTATCTATACATCTCTGCCTGCTTTTCAAGCCAGTAATGCATCAAGGTCCAGGACAAAGAAATAA
>RJWJ010043043.1:0-12763 GCA_004363605.1 Indri indri | reverse complement strand
AGCAAATTCTAGAAATCAATATCCTATGCTAAAGAAGCCCCTAAGGGAAATTTAGCTGCACACAGCTGTGTAATAAATCAATTTGTTACTGTGACAGTCATCTTAAAAGTAGAGTAACTGCTGACAGACAACAAAGAAGTCAGATTAGACAGAGGGGCAATATACAATAGAGCCCCACAAGGTTTTTGTTTTTGTTTTTATTTTTAATGAGCCTGTTAAATCATTCATTGAGAAATAAATGATTCAAGATAGACTTCCAGAAGCATTGTTCTAACTTCAATATTATTAATCAGTCGATAAATTTTTTTTGAAATGTTTTCAGAAATTTCTGAAAACACACTATGCATACATTGTTGTCAAAGCAGCCAGGAATTCAATGATAAGCAAAAAAAAAAAGTTGCTGTCTTTTTTGGAGGAGGGCGGTATTAATCCTAAAATAATTAAATAGAAAATTATTACTGTTATAAATGCTAGAAGGAAAAAGAAAATGCCATAACAGTATCTATTAAGGAAATATGGGTAACCCGGGCGAGGAAAAGCAATGGCACTGGAATGAGAAAGCTAAAGAAAGGATACAAATTAAGTGTATCTTGTGGGGGCAGAGGGTTGTTCCTTAGGTGAGAATAACAAGTGCAAAGGCCCTGGGGCAGGAGATAGAACATGGGCACTGTAAGTAACAAAGTCCATTATGCTGAGCTCCTGAGGATAAAATAAAGATAACTCCAGAGATGAGCAAAAGCCAAAAAGATCTGGTTGTGACATGCATGAGATTAAACCTTAGTGACAAATTCTAAATAATACTCAATTTCTCAATAAAATCTCATGTTTCTCAGGCCAACTAATCTGAATATAGACCTATCTTCTTAGGGTAAAAAAGTTTAATTATATAACAGCCTATTTTTATTCTCTAAGTATCACTGCTGCATTTTGTGAGCTGTCTATACTTAATCTGAGTATTAAAACCAGTTCAGAAAAACAGAAAAGCAAAAAATAAATTTTTAAAATATTAATCTGTGCTTTATATTCTCTAGAAACAAATGTGCATTAAAGATCTACCATTCGAAAACTAGTAATCCATTGAAGACGTCCCTTATAATATTCCCTAGAGGCTCCAAGCATTTAAGATACAACTAAGCATACAGAATGTCTGCAATTGAGTGAGGATAAGGGTTTTTCATCACTAACAAAGGACATTATTAAAGTAGTTTAAATCAAGAAAAAAAAAACAGGAAGGAAAACAAAGGAAAGAAAAAAATCAACTCCCATCTGGAAATTGCATCACAGTACCCTAACTTTTGATTCTTCAGTTTAAGTAAACCTAAAAAATAGGCAATATTTAACAAATCCCCATCTAGAAAGAAGTTATGTGGAGATGGCAACCAAGTTATTTAGCTTCAAATGCATCCTGAAAAAGAAAAGAAACCAATGGGAAGGTCAAAGACAATCTCCTTATCAAAGAGTCAAATATCCAATGGACCTGGCTAGGTACAAATCCCAGGGCACAGCACTGTACCCATCCAAATACAAAGGGTTATGCTTTGGGTGCCACAGGAATTTTCCACGGCATTTCTGGCCTTTATGGATCCTTTAAAACAAATTTGACTTCCAGAGAGAACATACCTTTTTCACATTTCACAAAGGTCTTCAGATTTTTTAAAACAATGCCTGCCACCATAAATACACAGTTCTTCCCAAAGCACTTTACCACGAACCGTTTTATAAATAAGCCCTCAGCAGTCTCCCTCCACATATTCTGAAAACCAAAAAGAGAGGATCTTGCCACCCTGTGGAAGGTGGAAGTTGAATATGCAACATTTCTCAAATCTGTTTTCTCCAAACTGGTTTTTCTTAGGGTGATATTCAGCAGAAACAGAGTGCCACAGTCCCATAAATGGGAAAAAGAGGTGTTTTTCATGTTAGAGGTTTCCTTAACTGCAGGACTTCTGGAAGTCACTAATTATGAATCTCTCATGAGGAGGGCAGTATAGGCAGCATTTTCCAAATGTATGTGAATACTAACGTGTTGGTGAAATGTCCCCACCGATACAGGAGTAACGCTCCATTTTATAAACGTTGATAATAACTGGCACTCAGTACCACACAAGGTAGCTGGCCTTTTGACCATCATCCGAACAATCGCGTTACCACATTAAATTATCGAGAGAAAACAATAATAAGTAGATCTTTCCTTCTATTTAAGTTATCATGATGTACTCTATATCTAAATGAGTCGAGATATTCTGTTCCTTTCTCATGATTTACAACTAAACAGGCCCTAAACGAACAATTTCTGGTAACTCTACAAGAGATTCTTTAGACACTAAGAAATTCTTACTGCCCAATATCTAAGTCTGAATCGACGATAAACACCTATAGTACTGTAACGTACACATCACTACATCACTGCAGCAGAGCTGTAACTGCTCTAAAACCGCAACTGTGATAATTTTATTTCATATAAATATCTTCTCAGTTAATCTTCAACCAAGAAATTGTAGTTGTGAATACAAGTTTGTGTTAAGTTTTAATATGGCTATTTTTTGAAATTGAAAACAAATTTATACATGGAAAAAAAATCTGGAACTTTACATGAAGTTCAGAATAGTTACCGTATTCTTCAATAAAATGACTGTTTCAGGTTAATGACATAACACAGAAGTACTTTAATCTCGTTCTTGGAAAAACATCAAACTGGGAAGCTTTAATCTGTTAATTACATCTCATATGAAATTCATGTCAATCTTCGCTAGTTCTACTGGCTTCTGTAAGAAAAGTATCTTGACACACATGATACATCTAACGAAAAAGTTAGGGTTTCCTAGTGTTTGACAGGTTCTGGCTCACTTGTTTCCCTGCATCTCATCTAAAAGCTGGCTCTGCCTCTGTCTAAGCAAAGCTATAAAAGCCACAACACATTGAATGGCCGTAATACATTTTCTGGAATACCAAACAACTTACATGGCTTCAACTATTATCACTGATTTGAGGGCCTGAAGTGCAAAACTTTGGAAAAGAGGTTAACAGATGCAATAAACCTTGGTCTGAAGGCCATTAAAAACACCCCTCTAGCTTTTCTGGTCAATCCCATCCCAACATAAAATTTCGTATTTCCAAGAATCCTAAGGCTTACTTGTCTCCACCATGTATTCCATTCTGTAGGGTCATCGCAGACTAATTTGTGGTTGAAGATAAAAAGGATGGATTCAAAGGATGAAAAATACTAAGCAGGTGGTTAAGTGAGAGAACAAACAGCATGTGAAAACAAGGAAAGAACTCAAAAATGCACAGTCCAGGACAGAAGACCAAGAGAGACACAAGAAGGAAGTCAAGTAAACCCATCTGCCCAAAAGTGGGTCACATGTTTGGTTAAACAGAATTTTCCTACCCAAAACTATTATCTACTTTTCTGGGTTCCAAGCCTTCCTTAACACACAGAAAGTGTGTTTATTTCATCATGATACTAAGGTCATTCCCTCATACAAACAAAAGTAAAGACACAAATGTAATGCTCCTTACCTCCTGGTCTGTAGACAACATCATCCTCAGTGATGTAGGATGTTATCTCACCAGTGTCTGTCCTTTCATAACGAGATTTTTTTTTCGGTGGTTTCTTTTTGTTCTTCTTTGTGGACTCCTCTGTGGTGGCACTATTGTTGTCATTGTCCTCGTCTTCACTATGATCACTCTCGGCATAATTTTTGGCTCCACCTTCCAAGGTACAGCTGCGGCGTGGCCTTGAATTCTCACTCTCTCTTGCCTTGTCTCTTTTGTCTCTCTCCCGGTCCCGATCTCGGTCCCGGTCCTTCTCTTTGTCTTTGTCTTTGTCTTTGTCAGCTGTCATGATTCGCCACGTGCCTTCTTCTGTCCTCTCACGGCTAGGCCTCCGTGAAAGGTAGACAGTAAGCCTGGGCTTCAGTCTTCTGAATTTCTCACTCAATTCCAGGGAAAATCCAACCACTCCAACAACCCCAACGTTTCAAAAATGCTGGAAGAGAAAAATGAGAGAAAGAAATTGGTTTTACTTTAATGTTTTCTCATAATTCCTTCATAAAATAACATTTTGTTAAACAAATGTCTTGCTTTAAATAAATGTCATGTTTTACACCTAAAAAATTCTCACAGACCATATGAAGAAAATTAAGACAAAGTGATATAAAATTTAAATATATAGTTTTTGCCCCCAGCTAGCAAATGGTTTGGGGTTTTCTACCACACCAATAATGAAAACTGAATGCATAACTATACTCCCTGTACAACAATTGTTTTCTCCTTTTTAAAAACAAAGTAAAGCATACCCTACTGGACATCATAAAACAGATATTATTATACAAAAGGAACTTCATAACCCACAATATTAGAGGGGAAAGAACCTGAAGTAAAAATTATTTCTACTTGAAAAAACAGTAATAATTTATATAGCCATGTAAAATGTCTCAAGATATCACACAGAGCACTATATTCTAAAGACTCTTTCTAACTACTCTATAAATTCCCAGAGCTCCTTTCAAGAATAAACATAAGATTTGACTCAAATGAAAGTGAGAGCCTCAAAGCAAGATTCTTTCACCTTCAATTGCATTTTACACATCTTCTCAGTCTACCATTCAGTTATGTTCCAAGAAAAATGGTTTCTCTAAAGATATATCATTTCTGCTTTAACAAAACACAGCAACTTCCAGAAACAACCTTCCATCTTTAGGGAATATTAGATGGTTTTTACATTCTTTCAAATTTCCACTATAAATAGCCTCCTTAGTAAATTCCTCTTCGGAACTAAACCCAACAAGAAGAGTCTGAAGTTTTTAAGACTTTGCAATGAGAAGAGTGAATCCCAAACTCCAACCCAATATAGTTCTTATAAAAATTTTATAGCGGGGGCAGGGGGGACTTCTTTACAAGTCAGTTTTGGAACAGACCTAATAACCAATCATTTATCTTTTGTGATCTTTTATCATCTTCCCCAATATCTTATCTTACTTGTTCAATAATCTTTACTATATACTATCTAGATGCCAGGTGTTCAGAACTAAAAATACAGTGAGAGAAAAAAAACTCATGGTCCTTGTCCTCAATGCTCAACTGCAACAAAAGGAGGTAACTGATGAATCTATTATAAGAACCATCTGTTTCTCATGCAACTAGGGCCAGATAGGAAACAGCACATGCAAACAAACAAAAAACTGGTCCTCTTTACTTAGAGACGACAACAAACCAGTTTGCCGTTACATGCCTCAGATGCAGAAAAAATACTCGTTGGTCATGCCAAAACCATAAAAATTATATACTCTCTCCAAAGCTCTTAGGTCAAATCTGATACCAGAAAAGACTTCCCTGTAAGCATGTCAAATATCCTTAGACATTCAGAAAAGTAAAAAATGTTAACTACAACACTACCTTTGGGAGACAAGACAATGAAGAAGCAATAATGCTGATCATCTATAAGCAAAGTCAGAAGGTTGAAAGCACATAGCACAAACCAAGATTCCTTCCTCCTACATAGGAAATATGCTTTCAGATAGGATTTCAATTGTCTCAACATATGTAAAGAAAATGAAAAATTATTCTGGTGCCTACAGAAGTTTTGTCTAAATGAATTATCTGCTAAACAGACAGTAATAAATTCCCAAGTCCCTGTAGGTCACTAGTGCCAGCAACTGAAAATACACAGACATATTACTTTCTTCACCAGTCTTAAGTTTACAGCATGAACAAGCCAATCATGCAAGAAAGAAAACTATCAGATAACACAGTTGTTAAAACATTCCTCTTTGACACTGAAAACTTATCAAGGCCTACTGGGAGCCCCAAAAGCAGCTTAGGCTGAAAAGTTCCTCCTCTCAGTTGTACTTTCCAACAGAAATACTTCCAGTAAGTTTAAGAAAAAAAAAATCATTCTCCCTAAGGTTAACAAGATAGCTGCTCCAGAAAATTATGTAAAAAACTGTATTTTAACAGCACAATTCACAATCGCAAAAATGTAGAATCAACCCAAGTGTCCATTAATTCATGAGTGGATTAATAAATGTGGTTTATGTATACCATGGAGTACTACTCTGCCATAAAAAAAGAAATAATACCTTTTGCAACAATCTGGATGGAACTGGAGACCATCCTCATAAGCAAAGTGTCACAAAAATGGAAAAACAAACACACATGTACTCCCTATTAAACTGGAACTAACCAATCAGCACTCACGTGCACAGATGGAAGTAAAACTCAACCCAAGTTGTGAAGGTGGAAGAGGGGAGAAAGGGATGGGTGAGATCATACTTAATGGGTACAGTGTACACTATCTGGGTGATGGGCACACTTATAACTTTGACTCAAGCAGTACAAAAGCAATCGATGTAACCAAACCATTTGTACCCCTATAATATTCGGAAATTTTTTTTAATGGAAAAAAAAAACTTATTTCAGCACTCAAAGAGAAAAAATAAATCCAAATCATACATTCAACACTACTCACTACAAAATCACATGCAGTTTCCATTTAAAAAGAAAATAGAATTGTTTCTGCCAAGAGTGAGCAAAACAAAATTCAAAAACAGAGAAGATGTCTACAAAATGAAATCCACTGTATAGAAACATAAAAGCAATGTAGTTAATTATCTGAAAGTTGACTCTCTTTATATATCATATTGCCTACATATTAATCATATATGTTAATGATTATATCATTTACATATTAATAATATATATTTATACAGTCAACTTTCAGATAACTAAGAACACTGATAACCAAGGCAAAAGTCAATGTAATCATCATTTACATTTGGTTCTAAAATATAGCTCACTGGGGATATATATTTTTTCCTCTGCATTTAACATACTAATCAAAATTTTTCTGAGCCTCCATATACAGTGAGCAACATACACCAATAATGTGACATTTGTCCACGTGTTGTGGCTCATGCCTATAATCCCAGCACTCTGGGAGACCAAGGTGGAAGGATCACATGAAGCCAGGAGTTCAAAGACCAGCCTGGGCAACATAGTGAGACCTCATTTCTACAAAAAACAAACAAACAAACAAACAAATAAATAAATAAATAAAATGTGACATTTGAGAAAAGGGACCCAGAGAGGAACCAGGTGGCACTGACAGTTGTCATTTCAATTTACTAGAAATGATCTACAGAGCAGAACAGACAATGGTGTCATTATAGCAACATAAGGTTTACAAAGAGCAGGTCCCTCATTTGATTCTTTCGACAACTCAGTGAAGTGAACCACACAGAAGTTGTCATGCCCACTTTATAGACTATAAAACTGAGAAGAGATCATCCGCACAAGGCCACATCGCCAGTGAGTACAAAGGCCGGATTCTAAAGCAGCTCTTACAAAGCAAAATCTTATCTGACCTGATCAGGACCTGCTACTACTTGTTCTGGCCAGCATCTCCAGCTCTTCATATGCACCAACTTTTCCTACATGTATCCACGCTGATAATTTGCACACATAGATTTAGGAAACACACTCACTTTAGGAAACACAACCGCCTGCCCCCCGCCCCAGAAGATATATTTCTCCAGGAAGAAAGCCAAAATTATTGAAAATGTGTATACTGATCAATGTTCAACCTAGTGAAGCAGGAGGTTCAATATAACAGATTTTAAGTAATAAAAGGAAGAAAATCTAATCTAGAACACATTTCAGATTTACAACAAGCTTCATCTACTCGTTGAACAAATGTTTCCTGAATGCCTATTATGTGCTACTTTCTGCCCTAGGTGCTGGAAAAAAGCAGAACCACACACAAACATCTGTACCCTCATGGAGCTCATGTGCTAGAGAGTGGAGAGAAATCATAAACAAAACCACCTACACGCACACATACACACACGAGAGAAAGAGAGAGAGGGGAGGACAGGGAGAGGGAGAGGGAGGTGGGGGAGAGACAGAGGGAGACAGACAGAGAAAAGATCTTAAGTGGGGAATATAATGGGGATAGGGAGTGTAGGAGGACTACAATTTTAAACAAGATGGTCCGGGCAGGCTTCACGAAGGTGACTTTGATCCTGAGTAAGAGTTAGAGAGGAAGCCATGAGGACACATGAAGGGAGATGATTCCAAAAGAGGGAAATGCAGTGCAAACACCCAGAGCAGGAGCAAGGCCGCACAGTCCAGCCATCAGAGGCCAGAGGGGCTGGAGTGGCATGAGAAGAGGGAGAGTCCAGAAAGGTGAAGGGGCAGAGGAGGAGGGCCTGGAACCTGCCAGGCCTTGTAGACCAGTGTGAGGGCTTTGCCTTTTACTCACGTGAAACGAAACAACTCGAATGATACTTCGGCAGGGATGTGAATAGCAAAGAAAGACACGATCTGACTTCTGTTTACATAAGATCACCCTGGCCACTAAGAAAAACCTAAAAGGATGCAAGGGGCACAGCATGAAGAGGGTGAGGGAGGAGGCTCAGGCAACAACCCAGGGAAGGGGTAAAGGCAGCTGGATGGGCCCGGGTGGTAGCAGCAGAGAAGGGGAGAAGTCAAATTTTCTGTGTATTTTTAAGGTAAGAGTCAAATAAGATGTGCTGATAAACTGTGACATGAGGCATGAGAGAGAAAACGTCAAGAACAACTTCAAGGTATCTGGCCTGAGCAGCTGGATGGATGAAGCTGCCATTATGTAAGTTTTCTGCGAGAAGACCAGCAGCTCAGGTATGAACGTGTTAAGTTTGAGAAGCCTATAAAAACCACAGAGATCTAAATAGGCAGAGGTCCAGGCGGGAGACAGAAGTTTAGTTTTTAAAGCTGTGAGACTGAGTGAGATCACCAACAAAGTGAGAACAAGTAATTTTTTGACAAAAATTTTAAAACTCAAGAAACATTTATTATTCATGCTTGAGTAGAAAGGATATTCAAAACAGACTTGTAAAATTACACATTTCCAAAAGCAGTACCCCTAAGAATATACTTTTCTAAAGTATATTCCTCACTAGTTTTCTGATTATAAGATTGTACTTCATCATTTTATTTTAATTGATAAAATGTAGTCAGTTGGCTTGGTTTTGTTTTAATCTAATCAGGGTCAAGGCTTTCAACAGAGTCAGTGAAATAAAACTGCTCTTCACTACGTCAAGTTATTTCGACCTCTACAAACATCATCTCATCTCTTCCAACTGAAGCCATCAATCACCACAAACTCCTCTCACTACTTCCAAGAACCAAGTCAGACAAAGTACCAAAATTTCGGACATGCCCAGCATCCAAACCACGTTTAAGAAAACCAATTCCTGTCACTACTTAAGCTGTCCCAGGAGGTTATCCCCAGGACAGAACAAGGAATACTGGACAAAGAAACCAAGATCTATCTTGGCACTGCCACATGCTCTACTGCCTTAGGCAACTCACTCTACCTATGAGTCAGTTTCCCTGCTGTAAAATGGGGACAATACCTACCCACTTCACAGTGCTGCTTAGTTAGGTATACTATATGTATACCTATGATTAATTATTATAAATTATTAATACAAAGTACTTTACAAATATAAACTATGAATAAGGTATATTTATTTCAGTCGTGACTTACTCTCTACTACAGTAGGTAACAGCCAATAGTGTATTGTGTTGTGCAAGATACAAAGATAGCCAAAAACATCCCTATCCTCAAGAAATTTATCTATTTGGGGGGTAAAATTTATCCAATTGCATGACTAATAAAAAATCATATAGAATTAACTACAAATAAAGAAAAAATTCATCAATATCTCCTCTTGGATCATGTAAAACTAACTTATCCCTAAAAACTTAGCCCTCCCTTCTGAGTTCTAATCAACTCAGTTGCTCCAGCCAGACTCTCTGCAGGACACTTGACTCTCAACCAAATGCAGTGAGTGAAGTCTAATTAATTCTTCCTCACTCAATCACAGCAAGTAATATTAATATTTTTCCAAATGCCCAACCACACACCAGGCATTTTGCTCAGCTCTTACAATCTACCAAACATCCTGACTATCTGAAATTTATACATTGCTTCAACTGAATCTTAAGAATCTTAACTTGCCTACTTCAAGCCTCCATCATCTCTTATACAGATTAATACAACTGCTTTCTAACAGGTCTTTGTGATTACTAAATTTTGTTTATGTCTTTCATCTAATCTGTCCTCCAATGCAGCCAGCCAGCATATTTGACACACCACATTTTTAAACAACTTTATTGAGATATAATTCACATATACCATACAAATCACCATTTAAAGTATACAATTCAATGCCTGCTGTTCCTTTTCAAAGATTACAGAGACCTTCATGTCCTGGCTGCCCATCCACCTCTCCCGTCCTGCTTCCACCCCTCCGGTGCGCTGCTGCCGCCTCAAGACACCCCTTCAGTCCCTGGAACCACCTGCTAGAATACTCTCCCCTTCCCTTTCTCTGCCTACCTTCTACTCACCCTCAGGGTCTCCACATTTCTGTTCTCCACCTCCAGCCTCCCAGACTGACCCAGAGTGCACCCTCTTATTTCACCCCATCCTGCCTGTAAAGTGGCCCTCATCGATCCCACTATTGTTAACTTGTGTCACTTCACTAACTGCAAGTTCATTCCATGAGGACAATAACCACGTCTATTACATCATATTCCCTGAAACAACTCCCACTAAAACAGTTTCCTCTCTGTAGCAAATCCACCATTTAGCAGCAGCTGATAGGGATGACGACATACTCTCCTTCTGGAAAGTCTTTTTTCCTTTTCCTTTCCCAGCACAGTCCTCTCCTGGGCCTATTTAACTGCTCCACCTCTTGTCAAGGTACTGTCTGGAGCCCTCTTTTCTCATCCTCTACTTTCTACTTGGTCAATCTCATACATGTCCATCACCTCTCATCAGATACCACGTACACACAGGAGAGCCACAAATGTACATGTTCACCACACTTTTCCTACTGCTCCACATGCATGTGAAAACTGCCCATGTGAGATCTCCTCTTGGATGTACTGAAGGTATCTCAACATATCCAAACCAAAGGTGTATTATATTCTGGCCCAGATCAGCCCCACTCCTAGATGGTTTCTCCATGCTCATTCTGGTATACAAGTTGGTATCTTTAGTGTCTCCTCTCTGTAATCACAGTATCATATCATTAACAAATCTTGTCCTTGTTACCTTATAAATTTTTCTCAAATTCATCTACTTCCCAACACCTCCAACACCACAATCTTAGTTCAAGTTACTAGTATATGGCTTTCCTGGACCAACCACTTCAATCAAATTTTTGATTGGTCTCTTCAAATTCACTCCTCTGAAACCCTACAATTCTTTTTCCATACTGCACCCAGAGTGTGTGCCTTTCAAAAGACTAATGATATTATGTGTCAATCCCCACTTTGCAATCCTTCAGAGACTTCCCACTTCTGGGAGATAAAATCCCAAATCTTTACCATGATTTACAAGGCATTTATCTTTTTTTCTGGACTCATCTCACACCACTCTCTTATACTCTACATTCAACCATATTATCTTTTCATCAGTTCTTTGAATGCATCATACTCCTCCTACCCAGAGTCCTTTGTTCATAGTCTTCCTTTCATCTGCGATGCTCTTCCCCTGGCGTAGGCACCCCCTACTCTTTCTTCAAGCCATAGCTCAACAGCAATGTCCTAAAGATGGCCTTTCTTGTCCAAAATGAGTAGGTTAAATTCCCTTCATAGAACTTTCCACAACTGTAATTTTACATTTATTTGTGTAATTTGATTAACTCCTCTCTCCACCACCAAGCTAGAAGTTCCATGAGGGACTGACCCTCAACTGTTTTTGTCCTCTGTTGTATTCCCACTTCCTAATTCACTGCCTGGCACGTAAAGAGTAATAAATTATTCATTCTTCCTTCCCTCCCTCTCACACATAAGCTGGATCAATAAAGAGGGCATTATAATGAGACTTTTATTTAGTAAAGAAATATTTCATGAATAAGTAACTGAAAAGGAACTTAAGCTGGTTCACAAACCATGAATAGAATTAGGAGAACAAAGAGAAAGAGAAAGGCATTCCAGGTGGAAAGAACTTCACTTAAAAGAATGTTCAATTAAATAGCCATCCTTGATGGCAGCCACAGGGGAAAAAAAGCAGTAGGAGACTAAGGTGGAGATAAGTTTAGGTAGAGTGGGTGGAACGGGTAATGGGAGGCCCTAAAATAATAAAGCAGCTAACACTCACTGGGCACTTAATATGCTCTAAGCACTTTACTCATGTTAACTCACTTAATCTTCACTATAACAAGGGTGATAGTATAATTTATCATCCAAACTATGACAGATCTGAGAATGAAAAGAGACACAATTAGTAATCATGCAAGAAAAACGCATGTAAACCAGGTCATATGATCATCCTAACTATAATCCTATTCAGTAGGCACTACTTTTTACTAAAGGAAAAGTAAGCACAGAGAGGCTGAGCAAGCTGATCAAAATTACACACACAGCTATGTGTTGGGCTTAGGATATGAACCCAACCAAGCAGCTGACTCCAGAACCCATATGACAAGGCTACCCTGCCCTAAATCACATGGCCTCAAAAGCCAAGTTATCCAATACAGTAAGATAAACAAACAGGGTACTATTACCGGCTATTGAGATGAAAACAGCATTTGGCAACATTCATCTTACCTAGCAGTAGGAGATATTTTCCATCAAGAGTTGTTACCAACAGCCAAACAAGCTTGCTTTCAAATCCACTATTTCTAAAAGCCTAAATAAGGAACCAAAGAACCTCAAGTACTTCTGCCTTCCCCATTTCTGCATTTATTGTGTCTTAAAAATGCTTTAGCATCCT
>RJWJ010043042.1:0-12753 GCA_004363605.1 Indri indri | reverse complement strand
AAGTTTTTTTCACATTTTATTATTTTGTAAAATAGGAATTTATCTTATAATTAATTTGTGCATTTGATAAAGTATTTCATAGGTAGATTAAAAACAAACTTGTCGAGCATCTTAAATCTATAGTATCTTGGAATATTGAAGAAATAGTAACTACTACTTCTTGAGTGAGCGGCTACTATGTGTCAAGCATTGTATTGGGTACTTTATGTACATTACTCATTTAATCATCACAACAAGCCTATAGCTATTATTATCCTCACATCTCCATTTTGGAAATGAGGAAGCTGCTAGTCACATGGCAGAGTCATTCAGCTTTTAAGTGGAAGAAGCAGCCTTGCTACCCAGGCCTGTCTGTGCTCTTTAATTATACCAAGCTGCCTTCTCTTCTGGAGACAAATTGCATAAGGATGTGTAACACATAACTCTATTTCTGTTGAGAGATACATACTTAACTATCCTTTCTAGACCAGCAGTCCCCAACCTTTTTGGCACCAGGGATGGGTTTCATGGAAGACAGTTTTTCCATGGATTGGGTTGGGGGCGGTGGGGGCACATTATGATTTTGGGATGATTCAAGCACATTACATTTATTGTGCAGTCAAACCTCTCTGCTGATGATAATCTCTATTTGCAGCCACTCCTTAGTGCTAGCATCACCACCTCAGTTCCACCTCAGATCATCAGGCATTAGATTCTCATAAGGTGCACGCAACCTAGATCCCTCGCGTGCGCAGTTTACAGTAGGGTTTACGCTCTTTTGAGAATCTTATGCCATGCTGATCTGACAGGAGGTGGAGCTTATGTGGTGATGCCAGCGATGGAGAACAGCTGTAAATACATATGAAGCTTCACTCACTCACCCTCTGCGCACCTGCTGCTGTGCAGCTGGATTCCTAACAGGCCACGGACCAGGACCAGTCCACGGCCCAGGGGTTGGGGACTGCAGTTCTAGACAACATAACTAACATAACTTAAAGGTAACTTTTTTCAGAATGAGTTTTTGGATCTCTTCTTCCTAATGACTATACATCATCATTTAAAATTGTATCTAACCTTCTTGAGTCTTTCTTTTGTCAGTTTTTTCTAAGGTTTCTTATATTTGATAAATATGAGATTTTTAAATAGCCTTCTCTTATTTCCTTTACATTTCATCTTCCATTTGTAATACAGGTTGAATATCCCTTATCTGAAATGCTTAGGGCCAGAAGTATTTCAGATTTTCAATTGTTTTGTTTTGGGGAATATGTGCATATACATAATGAAATATCTTGGGGATAGGACCCAAGTCTAAAAGCCAAATTCATTTATGTTTTATATACAGTATATGCATGGCCTGAAGATAGTTTTGTAGAATATGTTTAATAATTTTGTGCATGAAGCAAAGTTTATGTTAAGTAGTTACATGTGGAATTCTTCACTTGTGACGACATGTCAGTGCTCATCAAAAAGTTTCAAATTTTGGAGCATTTCGGATTTCAGATTTTCAGATGAAAGTTGCTCGATGTGTATATGAAAATGTTTATATTTCACTGTGTAATATTGAGTCTCTGCTTACTGCTCAGATTTAGCTAGCGAAATAAGTGGTTGAGTTTCCTTTATTTTCCTGTCTTACAGCTAATGGTTGCAGAGAAGAATGGAACAATCCGGTTTTATGATCTTTTGGCTCAGCAGGCTATTTTGTCTCTTGAATCAGAACAGATGCCATTAATGTCAGCACATTGGTGCTTAAAAAACACCTTCAAAGTTGGAGCTGTTGCAGGAAATGATTGGTTAATTTGGGATATTACTCGGTCCAGGTACATCCTTAATATATTTGTCTATGGCTTACAAAAAAAATCAGTTACTATTGCTAAATGACCCACTGGGCCATCCTTTTATACCTGGGCCACCCTGTAGAGTGAAAACAAGTCTATCCAGTAGAAGGGCCAGAGTTATGGGTTTTTACATGTCAGAGCTATGTGCCAGATCTATGGGCTTTTACATAACATAGTCATGCTTTGCAGATTTACTTTGGGAGTAACCCAGAAAGGACAATGCAGAGGAGGAAATCTTTGATCTGAGCAATTTGTTTACTTATGTTGGAAAAGAAGAAAAACACCTACCCTGTTGAATGATGATGTGCTGTTTCTAAGTCATGTCTTTATCATATTTCATCTATTTTAACTGAGTGCTTACTTGGAATTTTGTTACAGTTTAAGTACATTGAGCATTCTGTACTTTAAAAAGAAAATACCTTGTAAACCTTAATTTAAGTTCTTCTACTTGCATCTAACACATAATTCATGGAATGCAAAATACTGTCTTTTAGTTATCCTCAAGCAAAGAGACCTGTTCACATGGATCGAGCCTGCCTGTTCAGGTAGTATACCATTTTTGTTGGAGTTGTAAGTTGATTTTTTGTCTTTATGCTGTGCCACTATTGAAATACTTTCCCAGTCATCTCCTTTGCATTGGATTTTTTTTTTCCTGATTATTTTATAAGTGGTTATTTTGCTTTCCCAACAAAGTCTGCTTTTTTCTTTCAGTCTAGGCAAGGGATTGATTTGTATTCCAAATGTTTTCTTTCAAAAATGTTATAACACACAAAACAACTTATTGCCACTCCATCAGTACCATTCTAACAATTTGGAGTATATTATGCTTCCTTATTGTTCTTTGCTAATAAAGATGTAAATGTAGGTGAACCCATGTTCATGCATGTAAACCTGTGCTTTAAGTGAAAACATGCTAGATAGTATATATCTATGACATGCTTTTTTTACTTTAATTAACATATATGTCTACTTTGTTTTTCATTCATTTTTCATAATATTCCATTGTACAGTATAGTTATTAGCTGCTTTCTGCTTTAAGTAGCAGCAAAACCAAATAACAGAGACTAAAACCCATGAAATATTTATTTTATATTTCATCAAATCTAAAATATACCCAATAGAATTATAGGACTTGGGAATGTCATTATTAAGAATAAAATATATTCAACTAAATACAAGAATGCTATAGCTTATAACATGCATCCTCACTTCAGAGATGTGAGCAAATATACATTTTAAAATCAGTGATCTGTGTTACTCAAGAAGCTTGGAGGAGGCAGTCTCAGGGTTCATTTTGCAGCTCATCAATGTCATCAAAAGCTCAGACCCTTTCATCCTTTCCCTCTGCCGTTCTCAAAGGCAAGGCCATGGGCTTGTTGCTTCACAGTCATAAGATGACTACCAGAGTTCCATCTATACCAGAGTTATAGTCTCATGTTCCACTGTAAGAGGAAAGGAAGGCACACTTTCCTTTTATTAAGGATTGCTATGACTGCCTTAAACCAACTGTGTCTCATCTTCTGGGGCTGGACATACTGTGTCCTGAACAAAGTAGGGGTTCACATAGCTTGGATAAAAGGGCAGAATGGCTGTTTTATCTGTCTGATGCCTTGTTTGTGTCTCCTACCACACAGTTAGGCCTTTGGTTATAAGAAAGAGACTTTGTTAACCTTGTATAACTTTGGAACTTAATGAAGTGACACACACAATAAGCACTTAATAAATATTCACAGAATAAGAAAATACTTATAGCTAACTAACCTGGAATTCCCAGTCTAATTGTAAAGCCACATTAACAAATTCAGAATTATTAAAATTATTGCATTTGTGCAAAAATAAATAGCCTGTTTCAAAAAAGCTTGTAGTTATCAGTAGGATCCTATACTCAGTTTTATGCTTTATTTCTTAGGTGGTCCACAATTAATGAAAACTTGTTTGCAACCACTGGTTATCCTGGCAAAATGGCAAGCCAGTTTCAAATCCATCATTTAGGACACCCTCAGGTAATGTAGAAATGTTTTGTTGCATATGTATTTTTTCTTAGTTTGTGTGTTTTACTTTTCTACCCATAACCCCCAAATTTGTAACTAAAGATATTTATGTCTGTTATCTGCTTAAACTGAAAGAGAAACCTTTTTTTTATATTTAAATCACTAGTGGCCGCAGATTTTTTTTTTTTTTTGCCAATATTCATGTAAGAAGCTTCTTAGTTCTTCTATTGCTTTTATATTTGCTCCTTCATTTAAATATATTAATTTAATTTTGATCTCTTGGTTGGTATGGACTGTAAAAAAGTTTGAGTCTGGGCTGTAGAAGTTATTCACAGAAGGATTGTGTTCTTTATTCCAGCCTGCTACAAATAAGTAATACATGTTTCACCTCTGTTGTTTCTGCTATAAGCAAAGATAATTTTGTCAGTGCATTTCTTATTTTTGAAAGTGATTTGTAAATTTTGGGGATTCATTGTGCTTCTTTAATTCTTCACATACTTTATTACAGCCCATCCTCATTGGTTCTGTAGCCATTGGATCTGGCCTTTCCTGGCATCGAACTCTCCCACTGTGTGCAATTGGAGGAGACCACAAATTGTTGTTTTGGGTGACTGAAATGTAAAATAAATTTTCTCTGTAGTTTGGATTCATAAACTTTGTATTTTTAGTACATATTTTGGAGAATTCCTTATTTTTATATCAAATATACTGTAAACTCTAGAAATATCTCAGTTGTTGCTTTTGTTAAATAAAATATTGATGGTTTAAAAAATTATTTTCCTATCCATTCTCTCTGTGTATGTGTAGATATATACATACACACATGTATATATTTTCATCATCTTATAAAACTGTGTAATTGAGTCAGAAGCACTGCTCCAGGGAATAAATAACTAATGAAAAATAATGCTTTTGATTTTATTAAAGGATTAGTCAAGGTGTATCCTATCTTCTACACTTTGAGTGTATGCTGTTTTCCTAATTCTCAGGAATACAAATATTTACAAAAGGAAAGAAAATCTCTGAGGGCATTCTGGAAGAGGTTGAATGTATATATGTGTATGTGTACATTTTTTAGCAGTCTATATGTGTAGGGATGCCATAACTTTCTCAGTAATGATAAGGAATTATTGAATTTAATATAAAAAATGGTTTGCAATTTCTTGAAAATATGACTGTGTCACTCACCCCTTTAGACTAGATGCAGATTCCTTCAGACTAGACGTTTTATCATTCTTAGAGCACCAGGGATAAAGCTTCCCTTGAAAAATAACTTACATGCTTTTAACAGCCTCCCCCCTTGTATGGATCTTCACTGTTCTTACCAAGAAACCTAAATGTTTTTGAGATGGCACCTAGTGGCAATAGAACTGGGTTCACCCTCTCAAAGATCACTAAAACCAGCATTACGTAAGACAGCCATGTCATGTTTTTGTGACTCATCATGATACATTCACAAGAGTGTAAGATCATGGTTCTGCTTGTCAGGTATAGAGTTAAATAAATTTCTACAAACTGTCCATTCCTGCTAGTTAATACCCTCTCTGAAGCTTCTTTTCCTCTTGCAAAATAGAGATAGAGAATTCATGCTATGAGAATTAAATAAAGGTGAATGAAAATACCTAGTGTGTGTCTACCGCAGAGTTCAGAGATTTGTAAATATTACTGATTTATCTCATAGATGTATAGTTCTTATTTTTGAGGATTTAGAAATTTATTTTTAATTAATAATACCAGCAAATATTTTTTACTCAAGTTTTCTATTCATAAAGTGTCTTATCATAATTATCTTATGGAATCAAGAAAATTATCTTTAAGAGATAAGGAAATGTTCCAGGTAATTAACACATTGACTTGCCACATTAGAAAAAGTTTTCTTCCCTGGTGCCACGGTGTTTTATCATAACAAAACAATCCTTTCTAATTTGTTATTTTTTGTTTCTGTGCATGAGTTACATGCAATGCAATCCAAGATTTTAGAATTAAATTGTCAATATTAATTGTAACAATAAGAACATCAACAAGTAAGATTTTCCGGAACCAACTGCAGGGTTTTGCTTCACAAGGCCCTGGGCTCAAAACTAGCCTGAGTTAAATACAACTCATATGGTAGTCAATGTGTTTAAAAAAAAAAAAAATGAAATTTTTTAATCATGTAGTTGTTTTGGGGTCAACTGTTCACATGCTTTAAAGTATACATGAAAAAATTGCATAGCAATTTTCAAGCCAATTATGTATTACAGTGAAATATTACCAAATAATATAAATTGTTTACTGCTTTACAAGCATATTTTGAACTTACAAAGGAAAAAGCAAAGGGCAAAGAGTTTTTATGTGGTTCTCTTTAACAGTCTCTGTGATGGGACAAAGATCCCTAAAAGCATCAGGATAGGCTAAAGTCATATAGTATCAATAGCGACTCTCGTATTAATAAGAATTTGTCATTTCAGGATACATCCAAAAAAAATAAAGAAGTCATCCCTTGGGCTAGTATATTTGAAAATTGCTGTCTTATACTTAGAAAAATTGATGTAGGAATTGGCAGGTTATGTTTAGGGATGGAGTTTCAGGAGATGAGCATATTGGGCTTGGGTATCTAGGAAATGGATTCTCTGGAGTAAGGACTTACCCAAAATTTAAAAGTAGTCTGATGAAATTACCCAATAGAACTTTTATATATTATTAGGGGAGGCTGTCTTGGGAAAAGAGAACTGATGGTGGTCATATAAATACAATTATGCCAAAAAGAGGTAGGAAGTGTTAACCTCAAAGGAAAGAAAATGGTGGTTCTATTTGTGCATTAATATAGTGACCATCAAATAAGACATTCTCAAGAAATAAGAGGGTTGCTTTTACCTCTTAGTTACAGGAGTGGAATGTACTTTATTCTGCCTAAGCATTGAGAACTCTAACCTCTTTCTTTCCTTCCTTAGGTCTTAAATATAGGCTATCGGACCATTTTCCATTCTATATTTTGTTAAAGTTTATTGTGTTTAATTACTTCGAAATGGTATAATGATTTTCTTTAGTAAACTTTGTTCTTTGAAATGTGTTTAAACAAGACTAAGACAGGAGGAAATGCTTATGAGGAATTGTTGGTCATCACTTGTAATTCCTGATAAGATCTGATACTGTGTGTATGTCCCAGTTTTAGTTTTTACATATTTGTTTATGAATATGTCTAAGAATGTTTTTCTTTTGTTGAAATCAGGCTTTCCTCAGAATTGCTTTACCACACCATGGAGAGGAAAAAAAGTTGTACTTGTGTTCTAAAACTTGTATTATTTAGGACTGTTGAAGCAAGAATCAGGATATCACAAATCTGCAACATGTCAGAGCTAAATCCTAGTCTTTCAAAATGATGGGATCATAGTCCCATTTTATTTTTATGATTTGGCTTGTACGTCGTGAATATTTCAGTGTTTCTCCCATGCCAAAACACAAAATCACACACCCATGCACTCCAATTTGTTTCTCTGGTAATTTGTGACTACATATTGACGCTGACCTAGAAATGTTTCTGTTGCTGTTTTAAATCTCATGTCAGTGAAGAAGAAATAGAAATCTGGTTTGCACATTTGTGTCTGGTTCTTTCTAATTGTCCAAAATCTGACATTGTCCCAGAAATGCTGATTGGGAAGTTCTTAGTGTTGTGCCCAAGATTAATTTTAATAGTTCTTAGCAGAGGAAAAATAGTTGCTCCAGACAACCTCCCATGTTTTTCTATAACTCAAAAAGTTAAACTCAATTTAACCCAACTTTATACCGTACCGGTAGTAGCCTTTAGCTCTGAGCCCAAATAAAATTTGCCAAGTAAAAATGATCATTCTCATGATCCATTTGCATATATTCCTCATGAGACTTTGGTCAAGTCCTCAGAAGCAGCATTCTGTTCTAATATGTCTTTATCAAACTGTGTGCTCAGTAACAAGGACAGGAGAGAACACTCTGTTTCTCTAATCTTAACACCTTGCTAATTCAAAAACATTTATTTTAACAGGCGTTTGAAAAGAATTTCAAAACAGCTAACATTCATTTCTAATTATACATTTAAAGAAATAATGCCCTTTAAAATGTAAGTAGAAGTTTTCCTTTTATTTATTAACATGGTTTTAATTTGTAGTAACCATTTGTTATCTAAACACAATAACACAACAAAATAATTAGGATATCAGCTTTAAAAATCTCATTTCACAGAAGGAAAAAGGAATATACATGTTACGATATATCCATTACTCAAACTCAAGCAGTTTCTTTTGTATGCATGGACATGGACTTCATGGAAAATCAAAAGCATTTAATCTACTTTCTGGCCTTTTCAGCTGTTCTTTGAACTACCCTAGTAAAAACAATTGTTGCCTTATGTAGGATCAAGTGACATTTGTCTGAAAATTTCCTTGGATCAGTTTATTTTTGTTTAGCTTAGATCGTTGTTATACAGCTATTTGCCTTTTCAGCCAATTTTTAACAGTATACTCTTACCTTGGGACTTGTAACACTTGAGGTAAGCTCACAAAGTCCACATGAACAATGGTAACTAAAAGGAGAGGGCACCAGGCTTCTCAGCCTTTGCAAGCAGTTTGATTTAAAGATTTTTGGTATACATTTTTACCAGCTGCATTTATAATGCTGTATTGAGTTGAGTTTTTATTTCTTTGTGGTAAAAGACAATAAATGCTGCTGGTATCTTTGCTTCTAATGGTAAACACAAAACTTTGATCTTTCTTACAAACACAGCTGTTGTCCTATCATTGAGCCAAATCCAGACAAGATTAGGCTCTGGCCAAAATTAAGGTTAATCTTTGCAACGATCTCAAGTAAGAGCTTTCTAATACTGTTTTAGGAAATCTCTATTTTTGAGACAGTGTATAAAGGAAGTAAGTCACAGACAATTAACCTCTACGCCAGAGGCAACTAGTGATAAATTATACCACAGTGATAAAGAAGGTGGAAAGTGTCTAACCAAATAAGTTCATTTTGGTTCATTTTTACTCAGACTATAACAGTAAGAAATTACTTTATTAGTTGATATTAAGTTTAAATCAGACCAACATAAGTTTCTTTTTAGTGAACTTCTTTCTACTGTCTTTTCCTAATTTAATGATTCTTTGGTTAATTGCTAGTTCTTTCTTCCACTAATACTAATGAAAGCTAGGTGTTTATTTATTACAGATAGAATAACTCATGTTTTATTGTAATTATTGTGTAATAGTTCATTTTTGTTTCCAGCCTACAAAATTTTTTTTTCATTAAGATTTGGACTCTCTGGAATTTTAAATACTTTGCCAAATGTTCTGTAGGGCTGATTCTCCTGAGATTTGGACACTTAGGGCCTCAAGCTGTGTTGTGAACAGCTAATGATGCATTTCTCCAAATTGCCTGTTCCAAGAGAACATGTGTGTGAGTAGCCCTTACCTGAAATCTGTGGAACTCTAATACTAGATTTACCTAATAAAATTTCCCTGACACTTGATTTTGAGCAAGTATAGGACCTGGTCATATGTACAGCTGTTTGAGAAGTCTCACCCCATCCTTGACTTACCCCACAAATACATTAAACCCCAAGCCAATTCTGGAATTCTGTCAGAGTTTGTGACCTATTTCTTTCCCCATCTTTCCACCCACCTGCCCAATAACTAAGATGTGTTCACATGTGTATATAACCTTTGCAAAACCCTGGGTCATTGCTCCCCAACCTATTGATGGCAAATACCTGGGAGAATGTAAAATTATTGCAAGGGTTTCTCAAAATTATATTCATATTACCACTATAGAAATCGTCTTTTTTCTTAGAAACCATGAGCTTATAGGATCCTGGGATAATGTAGACAGCCACGAAATCAAACTTGCTCATATATTTCTAACACATTGGCTTCAGGTGTCCTGCCATCTGCCACTTCCTCCCCCACAACACTATAACAGGTAGTAAGGGAAAGGATCCTGCCAAGGAACCCTTCACACCCATTCAGAGATAATGGCTTTTGGAGATCTCATTCAGAAATCTTAGAGGTTAAAAAAGTTCCCAGATATATAGAGGTGTGTTTCTCATCTTGATATCTATTACGTCTGCAGTCCCCAATCCCTGGGCCACAGACCTTACCCGTCCGTGGTCTGTTATGAACCAGATTACACAGCAGGAGGTGAGTGGCAGGCAGAAGCTTCATCTGTATTTACCACCACTCCCATCACCCGCATCACCACCTGAGCTCCTGCTCACCCCCACCCCAGTCCAGGAAAAAATTGTCTCCCATGAACCTGGTCCCTGATGCCAAAAGGTTGGAGACCGCTATGTGTGACTCCAGGTTTGGCTCTAGAGTTTGGAAGAAAGCCAAAATACTTTAACCATTTCTTCCTATGTGATATATAGGAGGCAAGACTTTCTAAGGCAAGATAATGTTACAGGAAACTAATAGAACCTAGGCTGGAAAATAAAAGGGAGAGAAATACTATCTTTGAATGCAATTTTGGTATTTTAAGATGAATTTCTCAATATAGCTCACCCATTTTCATTTAATATTCCTATTTTAAATCTCCCTCAACAATGTATATGTAGTTGCTCAATGGATATTAGATGTCCAGCTGCAATCACCTTGGGTTCCTCAAAATTTTTTTTATATTAAAAGAGCTTCTTATACTGGAAAACATGTGAACCACTCTCCTACATTGACTGGCTCATAACTTCTGGCCCAATCATTTTTTAAAAGGTAAAATAGCAAAGGCTCTAATATGATCATTTTGGACTCTAGACACAGGCTTCAGGAAGAAATGTTGATGTTGAACTTCCAGAGTAGTTTTAAGTGATTTTATGTGGTTGTGATTCAAAATAACCTGATCCCTTTAATAAGTCCAGGTGCTGAGTCATTTACTGAAACAGCCAGGGTAGGTTAATTAGAAGCAGCTGATAGTGGCATCATTTGCTGCTTTTTTTTTTTTTTTTTTAATAAATGGAAAGGGTGACTCTATGAAGAGGACAGAGTGCTATCAAAGGTGTGCAAAGCTAAGCAAACACTCATGTCTGAGGTTTACCTCATTTCTACTGCACCCACCAAAGGGGAAAAGTCTAACTTAGTGAATCCAAGACAAAGTACCATAGCTCCATAAAATTGGTAATGGTTTCTCCTAAGAGAAATGACTGGGGTGAAATTTTTCCTCCTATGCATTTTTCTTTACTTTAAGCTTCTGTGATAAATATTTATCTTTTATAATAAATTCTTAATAATAATTGTCTTCTAGGTTCATGGCTCTGTCCTAGCTTTAAAGGAATATAAGGAAATGGAAACTGGCCTCTGACAAATTACAAAGAGGTTGGCACTATCCCATGGTTACAAAAAGATAAAGGTAGTGCGTCTTAGGTAAGCATGTCTTAGATATCATGAGTGGTGCAGGCAAGGAGTGTTACAATCTAATGCAGGAAAGTTAAAAAGACACTTGAATTTCAAGAGCACACCCTGCTGAGGAACTTGGGGCACCAGTTCCTCTGAAGGGGAGTGCAGCGTTTCAGCGGTTGTGTTAAAACAGGAGGCTTGATCAAGAGTCTTGATTAGGAATGATTAGATGCCTCCACCACCCTGCCCCACTTTTTGTCCTCCACCTGGCATGCATAGCCAGGCAGCTACTGCTTCCCCTCTGATCTCTTGTTGAGAAATAGAATCAATGAGACTCTAAACTCAGCAGTGAGGTGAGTTGCTGAAACCAGCAGTATTACTTGAAAGTCCAAATCCTGAAAGGTGAATGTTCTGTATTTTCTTAGATTCTGTATTTATCTATTTGGCATCCATTCATCATAGGGCCGATTATATTAACTGTATTTTCTTACTTTCTGTATTCTTGATGCTCTGGCATTTGTGGCCTCATAAACCCAGGAGGAGGCTGTCTCCCCCAGAGTTAGCTAATTCTTAAAGATATTAATAGTAAACTACTTAGTAGTATGTCTTTCATATGCAATCCAACCAATCCTGATCCCGTATCTCCCAGTCACCTCCTTATCTAACTCTCATACATCAAGCCAATATTTCTTCACACTAAATCAACCCAGGGCCAGGTATCAGACAACTAGTAACAGCCCTTATGTCTGAAAGCCCCCCAGAATTAATGAAACTAGCCAATCCTGAACAGTTTACCCCTCCCTGCCTTGTCTTTCCAGCAGGAATTCCAATAACAGCTCTGGCCTAGGCTTTGCCCTCGCTGCTACTTCTGTCTCCTGACCAAACTCTGGTGTTTCCTCTGTAATCCTTGCATGGCGTGTCCTGACTTCTTTTGGGAAATGTAAGTAATAAATTCTTTCAATGGCATTATCTTCTCTGTGTCATCACTCAGTCAGCTACATAAATAAAAATCCTGTGGGTACAAATGGGACAGTGAAAACTTTTCCCAGCCCCCTCAAAGAAAACACAATAATCATTAGGCTGTTTGCTGTTTTACTGGGGACTCCCTGACTGTAAATATCTTTCGGTCTTGTCTATTGAGGTAGTTAGCTTTCTAGAGAGAAATCTAGTCTCCTGCCTAAAGGACATAAGCTTACAATTCAGTTTTCTGAATAAAGTTAGGAGAGCCAGAACAATTAAAAGGGGTAGCCTGAAGACAGTAAGTTCTTACATAATCAAAGTAACTAGTTTAGAATTCCTTCACTTAACCAAGTCTCAACAGACCATTTGTATCACTCCTGGGCGATGGGGTCGGGGAGGGGATAAAGGGAAGGGACATTTTATTTTCTCACTTTCACAAACCATCATGACTCTCTATTCAATCCTGAAGCAGAGCGGAGAGAAATATAAAAGAAAAATAGAGGTCCTTTTCTCATTATTTCCCCCACCTGAGAACTTACCTGTGATAAAATTAACAGCAATTTTCTAGTAATCTGGTATGAAAACAAAGCACTGAAAAATTGAAACATTCTTATTAAATGGATATGTAGCATATATAGGATCTACCCTTTGAAATCAGTATTC